>SNQJ01S0069119.1:37988-48646 GCA_010110895.2 Picea sitchensis | reverse complement strand
CAAGTCTTTCCACACAACAAAAGCAAGTGGATAAGGTCGTGGAAGAATACAAAGACATCTTCTCCTCACCCACCAGGGTACCTCTACACTATCAGGTCAAGAATTCAATCAATATGACCCCAGATGCATGACTACCCAATGGGCCAATCTATCGTCACTCTTTGTTAGAAAATGAGGAAATCAAGTGCTAGATCCAAGAGCTTCTCGAAAAGGGGCACATCCAACCAAGCTCATCACCTTGTGGAATCCCAATGGTGATTTTGCAGAAGAAAGATGGGACTTGGAGACTTTGTATTGATTATTGATCCCTAAATAAATCATAGTTAGGAAATTGTACCCAATTCCCCAAATTGATGATCTCCTTGACTAGCTCAAGGCGGCCAAATACTTAAGGAAGATTGATTTGAAGTATGGCTACCACCAAGTCCTAATAGAGCATACTGATGTATGGAAGACTACCTTCAAGTCCAAAGAAGGTCTTTTTGAATGGTTGGTCATGCCCTTTGGTTTGACGAATGCCCCAACAACTTTCATGAGGACGATGGATGATATCTTGTAGCCCTTTACTAATTATTTTGTGGTGGTTTATTTGGATGACATCCTCATCTTCAACAAGAGTTGGGAAGAACACTTGCAACATATTCAGTAGGTTCTACACACTCTGCAATGACACAAGCTATATGAAAATTTGGAAATATTCTCCTTCGGCATGAATAGGGTCCAATACATAGGCTACATTGTTTATGAGCATGGGGTGCATGTTGATACAACCAAGGTCCAGGTCATTTGTGACTGGTTAGCCCCAACCACACTCATTGATCTTCAGAGCTTCTTAGACCTTGATAATTTCTATCGCAGGATCCTATTGGTATTCTCCCATATTTCATGGCCCCTTAGCCAAGTGATTAGGGGTGGTGGCAAGGAAAATTTCATGTGGGGTGAGTTGCAACATAAATAATTCGATGATTTGAGGCAACGCTTGTGCTCAACCGATGCTCTCATTACTCGACTTGAAACAATCTTTTGAGATTGAGATAGATTCTTTATGCTATGTTGTGGGAACAATTCTCACTCATCATGAACATCTCATGGCCTATCATAGTGAGACACTATCAGATAACATTAGTAAGGTCCCCACTTATGACAAATAAATGTACTCTATTATACAAGCCTACTGCAAGTGGAGGAATTATATTCTCGAGAAGGAGATAGTAATCCAAACTGATCATAAGCCTCTATAGTTCATACAGACACAAGGAAAATTGCAGAATGACTGCCATCAGAAGTGGTCCACATAATTGCAGCAGTTCCATCTCAACATCAAGTATAATAAGGAGCACCAATTGTGTCATTGACTGCCTCAGTCGAACTCTAGTTGCAACACTAACCATGGTGATACACTCTTGCGACCATGCAACCTCTAGATAGCCCCAAATTTATGAGAGAGATCCTGAATTCTCCACTACCTACTAAATGTTGTGCACAAACACAGTTATCACCGATTTACATCTTCAAGACCGGTTGTTGTGCCATATGGGTCATCTCTGCATCCCATCAAGAGAGTAAGAGAAGATGATTTGGGAAGCTGATTACAGTCAGGTGGAAAGACACTTTGGCATAGAAAAAACAGTGGCAGTGTTGCAACAACATTTATATTGGCCGAAACTTTGACAGGATGTCAACAAGTATATCAGGTCCTGCACAAACTATGCAATTTCCAAACTGACCATTAAGAAAAAATGCATGGACACCCCTCTTCCTATTCTCAATAGGCCCTAGGAATTCATATCGATGGATTACATGTTGGGCCTTCCTTCAACCAGGCAGGGACATGACTGTGTTTTTGTGGTTGCTAATCGATTTTCCAAGATGGCGATTCTGGATGCCTGGAAGAAGAGCATCACAATGGAGGCCATTGCCAAGCTCTTCTTCAAACGAGTGTGGGTACATTTTGGGATACCACAAACCATCATCTTATATTGGGACAACCAGTTCCTCAACACATTCTGGTCGAGCCTCTCATCACTGTTGGACACCAAGCTCACCAAATCCACTGCCTTCCATCCCCAAACAAATGGCCAAACCAAGGTCATCAATAGGATGATAATTCATATCTTGCGCATGTACAATTCCAAGCATCTGCGCACATGGGATGAGATTCTTCCCTATGTTCAACATATTTACAACATAGCCATACATAGTTCAACCAGCCATAGCTCCTTTTAGACGGGGTTGGGATTTCAACAATTGGGTCCCATGGATGTTGCACTACCCTTTGTGTCCACACAGGAAGAATCATCCCATGCTCAAACCAAAGTTGACAAAGCCACCTGGTTCATTAAACAAATCCAACACATTCGCCAACAGGTTCAAGATATTTTTTAGGATTCCAATTCCAAGTACAAGCAACGCCATGATCAACATCGGGTGCCACACAAGTTTCAGGTGGGAGATAAAGTTTGGTTGCACTTGCAGAAATAATGCCTTATAGGACCCCATTAGAATATTCATCCACTCCACTATGGACCTTATACCATCACCAAGGCTGTGGGTGATAATTCTTTTGAACTAAACATTCCCCCCTTCCTTGGATTGCACTCAGTGTTTAATGTGGACCTCCTTCGGCCATACTTTCCACCATTATTGGACACCTTAGAGATAAAAAATAAATTGACACCAACATATATCAACCCTGAATACATGGAACAAGAATCCAATGATCATATCATGGACACACAGGTCAAGGGAACTCGCCAATAAAAGCTTCAACTTTATCATGTTGTTAAAGTAGGGAAACTCTTGCACCAAGGAAAGTGGCTCACCCAGGGCCAAATTCAGTAGAAATTTACTCATCTCATGGGGGAACTCAACGCAATGGAGACCATTGCTTCCTAAGGGGGGAGGATTGATATAGTTGTATATTAGTGAACACCTACCCATTCCAACTAGCTCACATACAGTTTTCATCTTGGCATTTTGTTTCTAGCTTTTTGGGTCCTAAACTTCCGGGGTCATTTTGAGGCCCTAAACAACATTTATTGGGCTCGTAACAATCACACTATGGAAAAATTTAGAGTGTAATGAAAACACGTGTACTCCTCGGATATACCTTTCCAACAGGTTATCATGTGCCTAAAATGGAGATCGTATGCAAAAGTTATGACCCTAGGAAGTTGGTGTACCAACTTACCCCATTGGGGCCCACATAACTTTTGGCGCTTCATCTCCTAGGGTTAAGTTTTAGGATGTCTAGGGTTTTTTTTATTAATTCTTGATGCTAAAAAGTCTGGGAGGCCTCATTATAATGTGCTCATATGAATGTGCGTAGCCACCACATCTCTTCTCCAAGATTAGCTACCACCATTCAAGCAAGATTGTTTTCATTCTCCATTTTATAGTTTCAACATATTTCTTTATTGAATAGAATTCAAGTTTCACTATATCTTTGTTATTTTTCACTGTATCTTCATGCTAATGTTATATATCTACATTTCGTTTCATTCCTCTCATAAATCCAGATCATGTAGCATGCATCTCATGCATCCTCCTGCTGAGTGCGTCAACCACCTTGTTCTCTTTTCCTCTGATATGATTTATGTCAAAGTCATACTCACTGAGGAATTCTAGCCACCTTCTTTGTATGGCATTCAAAATTGGTTGTCCAAACAAAAATTTCAGACGACAATGGCCTGTTCTCAGCTCAAATATTTTACCCATGAGATAATGTCACCACATATTCAAAGTATGCACTATCGCTACAAATTCCAAGTCATGTGTAGCATAGAGCCTTTCATACTCTTTCAACTTCCTTGATTCATAGCATACCACATGTCCATTTTGACTCAGGACTCCACTGAGTCCTTCCTTGCATGCATCTGTGCACATAATGAAGTCAGAATTAGGATACAAAATTCTCAAAATTGGTGCACTTGTTAGCAAAATATTCAAGTGCTGAAAACTTCTCGCGCAATACAGAGTCCATTCAAATCATGCACCTTTATTTTGAAAATATTTAATTGGATGCACAATCTATGAAAATCCATCAATAAATCTTATGTAGTACCCTACTAGTCCCATTAAGGATCTTACTTCTGCGACATTTCTTGGCGTTGACAATTCCTCAATGGATTTTTATCTTCGTTGGGTCCACAAATATTCCTTCTTATGAAATGATATGACCCAAATAATGAATCTGTCTCTGGTAGAATGAACACTTTCTCAACTTTTCATAAATTTGATGGTCCCTCAATACCTATAGTACCATCCTCAAGTGTTTCTCATGCTCTTCTTCTGACTTTGAGGAAATAATAATGTCATCCAAAAACACAATGAAAAACTTATCTAAGTAACTTATGAAAACTTTGTTTATCAAACACATGAAGACAACTAGTGCATTTGACAACCCAAATGGAATCACTATAAACTCATAATGACCATACCTTGTTTTGAAGGAAATCTTACTAATGTCTTCCTCTTTTATTCTCACTTGGTGATATCCGGATCTGAGATCAATCTTTGAAAATATCCTTGCACCCCTTAGCCGATCAAACAGATCATCTATCCTTGGCAAATGATACTTGTTCTTTACTTCTACATTGTTCAATTGCATGAAATCAATACAAAGTCTAAGCGTACCATCCTTCATCTTTACGAATAAAATTGGTGCACCCTAAGGTGACACACTTGGGTGTATATACCCCTTCTTCAAAAGCTCTTCAAGTTGCATCTACAACTCTTTCAACTGTGGTGTACTCATCCTATAATGAGTCTTGGATATAGGTGTTTCTCCCAACATCAAATTTATAGAGAAACCAATATCTCTCTTAGGATGAAATCCTTGTATCTCCTTAAATAAATCCTCATACTCTTTCAATACTGTGAAATATTCAATACTTGACACTTTATCCTTAGGTGCCTCTTCATGTGCATTGAAAATACTTGACATCCCTTCCTGACACTTTTCTTCAATTGCAATGTTGAAATTTCCCGGATAGTCACAACTCTTGGAATGCCTTGAACTGTTCTCAAATTCCCTTCCTCATATAGGAAAGTAAATGCCTTATTGTAACAATCTAGGATAGCATGATGCTCATCCAACCAATCCATACTGATGAGGAAATTGTACAAACCCAAAGGTATACTATTCAAATTAGCCTCTGTGCATAGTCCATTCATCTCCATTGGACATGCCTTAAACATCTCACTAATTTTCCTTTTTTCTCTTGTAGCTAACTGCACCAACCAAGATTTTCCAATCTTTCTTCTTGGAAAATGGAATCTTTCCACCATCTTAGGATCTAGATAACTATGACTAGCTCCTGAGTCAATTAAAATAACAATGGGTTGGTCCATTAATATTATCTTCCACCTCGATCATGTGTGACTAAAACTCAACTTTCTTCTTATCCGATGCTGCATAAATCCTTGGCACATTTATTCCCATGTCCTTAACTGTCACAAGTTTCTGTGCACTATGCGCGGTCCTTTCTTTATCAGCTCTATGAGGGAAATCTCTGTGCATATGATTTCTGCCACAACCAGAACACTGTATAGGTTTCTTCCATGATTTTTGTCCTGCTGTCTCTGACATTCTTGGCTCCTGGAGAGTTGAATGTCCTTGCACAGTGTTTCTAAAAAATGGTGGCTTAGTCCCCTTCTTCCTCTGTTCCACCTTTCTTTTCATCTTATCTTCCCAATCCTTTTAGAAAGTAGGTCTTCCCATTTACTACTCATATAGACACTTAGTGCACCTTATGGTTTCCTCCAATGTCTTGGGATCATCATACTGCATCTTGTCACTGATAAATGAGAGTAGCCCACTCATATACTTTTGAATCTTCACTTGTTTGTCCTTGATGAAAGACACATATTTCAACAACTCTAAAAATATTCTTTCATACTTGTCAATCGTCATACTCCCAAGCTTGATTTCAAAGAAATCCTTCATTTTCTTGTCATAGTAGCACTTGGTTAAGTATTTATTTTGAAAATACCTCTTGAACGCCCTCCAAGTCACTTTATTTTCATCAATGTGTTGTATCTGTACATACTGATCCCACCACATTGATGACTTTCATTTTATCTAATAGATAACAATTCTCCCTTCTACCCATGCATAATATTTATGTAGTTGGAAGTACTTCCTCATACCTAGAAACCGTGTCTCTTCATCCTCATCCTTTTTTTTCTCACTGTCAAAGGTAGGAGGCTTTATATTATTCATTCCCCCCTATAGCTTGTCCACCCTAGTCCTTCTCTTATGCTTTCTAATAAGATATGGGCTTGAGCTACTACGCGCTTTCCTGAAAGAATGTGTACCAATAATTCTTTCTTCCCTTATTTTTTCATCATGAGACATGCAACTTATTAAACTACTTGAATCTATCTCCTTATCCATTTTATTTTCTATAATTTCTATGCTCTGCATCAATTTGACATTGAAGTCATCTTGCTACGCCTTGGCTCTCATAAGCCTTTCATTATCAACCTTATAAATTTGGACATAATTTTGTAGTCCTTTTATGGTTTCTACTAAGTTCATGCACTCCTCCTTGGATTTTGTACCATCAACACCCAAAATGACATAAATATCATTGAATTCATCATCAAGACTATAATTCCTCTGTGCATCTTCCATGCTTTGACCTTTTGCACCGGTTTTATCCTGCTCCAATCGCTAATAATTATACAAAATGTGAAAACAACAAGATTTGTTAGGTGAATTCATGAAAAATATGCACCATCTTGGTAGAATCATTCCTTTTGAATCTCATGCGTGCACTGATATTCAACACACACCAATGCACACTGTCAATTTTTAACTTGTACACTGCATATTAGTAATGCACATGCACCCCAACTTTGTTCTACACAGTCCCAAACCTTTAGTGTGCACATATGTGCATTATTACTTAATGCGCACCATGGCCAAGATGGAATTCCAAATTTGGGCACTTTCTAGTCCAAATTTTACCTTAAGTATAACTTAACTCATGCAAGCTTTGGTGTTGAAATGGTAGCTTTGCAACTTCTTATTGACCTCTGGCCCATACAAGTCTAGTGTTGAACCAATAGCTCTTATACCAATTTGTAACATCCCCAACCACCCCAGGTTGGGCCACATCACACAACCTCAACTTCTGTAGCTTTGATTTAACCAAACTATAACATCCCCAACATACTATTGAGCAATGTTACTCTAAAATTTCATCATGCCAATTCTACTCTACACATAAGTCTGCACAGTATTACTTGAAGTAACACACTCAACCTAAACTTGAGTCATGCCACACAAATTATAAAAKCGAAAGAAACATTCTCCTTTTAACACAACATTAAGTATCTAAAGTAACTCAAACAACTATGCACTAGAGTACCGATCCCACAACACAATTGTGCACACAACTATTAGAAAACAATGATCACGGAGTAATAAAATAAAAAAAAATGCAGAAATAAAACACACAAGATACACAATAAAATAGAGACACGGATATACATGGTTCACCCAGTGTGGGCTATGTCCACCAAAGAAATTTCCAGGTCCTTCCTTTATTATTATCCAACAAATGAAGGGATACAACCTACAACACGCCTACTGTAACTTCCTCTTGTTTCTCTCACAATATCCTCTCTCAGAATACAATATTCTCAATAATACACAACCACAATACAATTCCCTCATAAAAGAGGATTTCCTTCTATGGAAAAAAAACCTAACATAACTTCTACCATCATATTTACGACCTTATAATGAACGATCCAGATTGACTACGAAATTACAATATTTTACAAGGAGAATTTTCCTAATATTTCACTTTGGGGGCACTACCCCCGAATCCCCTGCCAAGGGGGGATACAAAAATTGCCCCCCCCCCTGGTGACAGTTGTGGGGGGGAAATCCCCCCCACACCCCCTATTAGGGAATGGTGTCCAAGCATAGCTGAAACAAAAATTTGAATCAAGAAGATAATCGAGCTCCACAACCAAAAACAACCATCTTGGTCTCATGCTCCACTTCTAATTCCTTTATTCATGGAGTCTATTTCCTTGAATGCACACACAAAAATCTAGTTTCTTGTGCACACAGGTTACTTTCATGGACACTCAACCACCGATTACTCTTCTTGAAGACTCATAAACAAAAACACAAGTTTAACTTAACAAGCAAAGCTATCATCAACTGACATACTCATGCACGGCAACAAATATTGGCTATAAGCACCATATTTACATGTACAAACAACATTAAAAGAGTAACACCAATTACTTATATGTAACTACATACAAGAATTAATCCATATCAAGCATAGAAAAATATGCACAGAGTAAACAAGACAAACACATATATTTTTAAGTACCAAAGACATGAATACAAAATACCACAATAGTACCAAAGATATTTGAATACAATCACCACACAAGATATATGGAACAATATATAAAACCACCACTTTATTATATCAAAACCCTTGAGGTAGGGAAACACCATACAATGGATCATATTATGGAATGTATCCTCTCTTGTTCACTTGCCTCTTCGAGGGGGAATCCTCCTATTGAGCTACCTCTCCAAATACAATAATTCTCTTCTATATCCCATTACATTTCTTGAACCCCTTTATATAGTGCTACCAACCACCTAAGAACATTCTAGAGGAGGAACCTTCTATAAGTATAACCTTCTAGTAAGTCCTCTTACATTTATTATATCTAACTAAAATAGTGGGCCCTATATAATACTATAGTGGACCTAGTCCACCTTACATTGAATGGCCTCCACTATTATCACTATGGGCCCTCTGAGCCCCCAACTACCTCTCTAGCTACCTAACATTCCATCCCCCTTATGAAAACGTTGTCCTCAATGCTTGCTATGAGGGTGTACAATCATATACCAGGGTCCCATGGATAAGTGTGGACCATAGTTCTAAAGTAGACTAGAGAACTAGGTTCACATGTAGGAATGTGAGCCACCATGCTGAAGTATTCCAACCGCCATTGTAAATCAGGGTCCAATGTCCAAGTGCTCATGTGAACTCCACGTTGAAGATATTAAAACACCATAGCCAACTGAAAATGATGCTCCAAAGAGCGACATTGGTAAAGTGGATCAAAATATGTAGAACTGGCCAAAAAATCATCCACTACTACTAGAGAATAATAAAAATGAATAAGTGTGTGCATAGAAAGATCTTGTCTTCTCTCTAGGATGTGCTCTACAAAAGGTCAAGTAGAGTCATCAAATAGAAAATGAAAATGGTTTTCATCCCAGAAATGACAACTATCCATTTACCAATCATAACAAGCATCCTAAAAATTATGCCAAGCATGTGCTTCTCAATTATATTCATCCCTGATGTCCTGTATAATGTATCTCTCTTGCATTGTAAGTGTGATCGCTTGAAGATTTTGAGCACATGTCTCAAGGGCTTCAATATTCCGTCTAATTTCCATGAGAAGCTGAATATCCATTGGAAATACCACATATAATATACCAAAAGAAATTTCTTAAAATTATCTATCCAATGGCATTGATCTAGTAGAAAACTGAGCACCCTATGAAAAGTTATGAACTCTGCAGTCTCACCGCCGTCACAAAAACCCCCCAAAATGGTTGATTTTAAATCATCGATATATTCACTTTCGGAGCTCTGATTTAGATGATTTGTTTTTTGAAATTGGGTGAAATTTTGAGAGGAACTCAATTCGGAAATTTGTTTTGAAAAATTCATCCTCAGCTGCTACATAAATAAAAAAAATCACGCAGCCTTCCGGGAAAAAACCCTAAAAATAACATATTTTAAAACTTCAATAACTTTACTTCCCGAACTCAGTTTCAAACGAATATTTTTTAAATTGGTTGTTTTTTTTATAGGAACTCATATCTACAACCAGTTTATGCAAAGTTTTCATAGAAATACACATAAATCATCTACAATGTCGTGGACCTCTTTGGCTTCTCTGAAAAAAAACTGCAAAAATAAAAAACAATTTTCCCACAATTCTTGCCAAGGAAAGTGCTCTGATACCAATTGTTAAGTACCAAAGACCTGAATAAAAGATACCACAATAGTACCAAAGATATATGAATGCAATCACCACACAAGATATATGGAACAACATATAAAGCCACCACTTTATTATATCAAAACCCTTGAGGTAGGGAAACACCATACAATGGATCCTATTATGGAAGGGATCCTCTCATGTTCACTTGCCTCTTCGAGGGGGCATCCTCCTATTGAGATACCACTCCAAATACAATAATTCTATTCTATATTCCATTACATTCCTTAAACCCCTTTATATAGTTCTACCAACCACCTAAGAACATTTTAGAGGAGGAACCTTTTAGAAGTGTAACCTTCTAGTAAGTCCTCTTACATTTATTATAACTAACTACCATAGTGGGCCTTATTTAATACTGTAATGGACCTAGTCCACCTTACATTGAATGACCTCCACTATTATTACTATGGGCCCTCTGTGCCCCACACTACCTCTCTGGCTACCTAACATATATCTTTTATGAAAGTCACCAATAACATGCATAACTTAGATGTTCCTCCTAGCCATAAAGTCTGTTGTTCATAAGATTTCAACAACAGGTCACCTCGAGCTGGGTCTTAACTCCACCACGAAAAAAGGGTTCCTAG
>SNQJ01S0069119.1:14166-36946 GCA_010110895.2 Picea sitchensis | reverse complement strand
AGGGAAATTACAACTGTGAACCCTTCACAATCCCTATTCAATATGGAAAGGAAAGTGGACATAAATCCATACCAAGGTGAGATCGATGCATTAAAACTGAATCACTGGTTTCAACAACTAGAATTTTATTTTAGTGTTCACCATATAGATGAAGAGAAAAATATTTTATTTGCTAGATTGAAGTTAGAGGGCCATGCTTTAACCCGCTGGGAAAACTACAATGAAACACTTAGGATGGAGGGTGATCCGTTAGTAACTAGGTGGGAGGACTTCAAAACCCTCATCAAGTCCCAATTCTACCCTATCGGGTATGTAGAGGACCAATGGATCCGATGGCACTACTTCAAGCAAAGGAAGGGGAAGAATGTTCAAGAGTACACCCCTGAGTTCAAAAATATGGCCATCATGTTGGATATCTCTCCTAAGAGCCTGGATGTACTCCTCGAGTATTTGAGGGGTTTACACATTCATCTATGAAATCAGGTGATGTTCTTCAAGCCAAGGAAAATGGACGGGGCATGTGTACAAGAACAATACCTAGAAAACATAGGCTAAAAGAAGTGGCAACAAAGTGGTTCAAAGAAGAAAGAGAATCGAGAAGCTTCTAAGGAGGGGAAGAATAAGTGGAAAGGGGGAAAATATAAGAATACAACAACCACTACACATGAGTGCAAAGATCCCAACAACCATTGCAATCATTGCAACATTGATGATCACATCGAGGAAAAATGATGGAAATTACATCCAGAGCTAAACCTAAAGGATCGTAAGAAGGATGAAAAAAACAAATCTTTTAGCCACATATTCAAGCAATCAGATTGAAAGTATCTCATATATGGATTAAAATATTGACTTCACATCTGTGAAGAAGGAGATGAATCTGAGTAGGAGTTTTCACTAGGAAGAGAAGGAGATGACCAAGCTCTTCCATATCAAGATTCATGTTAAGAAGGCCAAGATAGATGCTTTTTTAAACTCTAGTTCAGAGTTTAATCTCATAGCAAGGAATTTGGTCAACAATATTGGATTGGATTTTGAATACCATCCTAACCCCTATCCATTGGGTTGGGTAAACAAGGATGTAGAGATAAAGGTAACAGAACAATGTAAGATTAAATTTTCTATACATAGTGCCCTTTGATGTATGTGGAGTAGTGCTTGGAATCCCCTACATGTATATGAGGGATGCAATCTTCATGCAGAGAGCCAAACAATACTGACTGATCAAGGATGGGAATTCCTACATCATTAACACACATAAATGATGTATCTGAGTAGGAGTTTTCACTAGGAAGAGAAGGAGATGACCAAGCTCTTCCATATCAAGATTCATGTTAAGAAGGCCAAGATAGATGCTTTTTTAAACTCTAGTTCAGAGTTTAATCTCATAGAAAGGAATTTGGTCAACAATATTGGATTGGAGTTTCAAGACCATCCTAACCCCTATCCATTGGGTTGGGTAAACAAGGATGTAGAGATAAAGGTAACAGAACAATGTAAGATTAAATTTTCTATACATAGTTCCCTTTGATGTATGTGGAGTAGTGCTTGGAATCCCCTACATGTATATGAGGGATGCAATCTTCATGCAGAGAGCCAACCAATACTGACTGATCAAGGATGGGAAGTCCTACATCATTAACACACATAAATGCAAGTCAAATATCTCACTGGTAAGTGCCAACCAAGCCAATAAGTTGATTAGGTCTAGTAAGAAATATGTTTTTATTTTCTTAAGAGAAAATCACTCCGATGATGAGTTAATGAGAGTGATGGAATCCTTGGAGGGTTGTACTAACAATAAGGAACATTAGCTGGAGGATTTTATATAGGAATAAAATGGAGTGTTCAATGAGCCTAAAGGGCTACCATCCAAGAGGGATGTGGAGAACAAAATACAATTATTGCTAGAATCCCCATTGCTGAATATTGGGTTGTATAAATGGTTTGTTCTAGAAGTGAATGAAGTGAAGAAGCAGTTGCAACAATTTTTTGAGCAGGGTGTGATTCAACTAAGTACCTCACATTGTGGGTCACCCATCATAATTGTACCCAAGAAGGATGGGACTTGGAGAATGTATATCGATTACAAGGTATTGAACAAGATTACATTGAAGAATCGATACACTCTTCCAAGGATCGATGATCTTTTGGACGAACTGCAACATGCCAAGTACTTCACTAATATGGATTTGAAATTAGGATATAGCTAGGTACGAGTCAAAGAAGAATATACCTAGAAGACTTCCTTTAAGACAAGACAAGGTTTGTATGAGTGGTTAGTTATGCCATTCGATTTATGAAAAACACAAACTACATTTATGAGACTAATGAATGATGTTTTATGCTCTTATCTAGATTCATTTGTTATTGTTTATTTGGATGCTATACTAGTTTATAGTGATACCTAGTAGGAGCACATCCCACATCTTATGTAGGTGTTAGATACTCTAAAAAAACACCAGTTGTTGGCTAATCTTAAGAAATGCAAGTTTTCTCCGCAGTATTTGATGTATTTGGGGTATGTGATTGGTGGAGGGGAGCTCAAGATAGATCCTAAAAATATGGAGGCCATCATGAAATGGCTAGTTCGTACAAATGTCATTGAAGTTAGGAGTTTTTTTGGGGCATCACAATACTTGCGGAAGTTCATAGATTTGTTTTCAGTGATAATTGCACCACTCCAGGACATAACAACTAGTGGTAAGAGTTTCCTGTGGGAGAAGAATCAACATAAGGCCTTTGACGAGATGAAAAGAAATATCATCCAAGAACCGGTTATCGCACTGCCAAACTTGTAGAATCTCTTCGAAGTGGAGACATATGCAAGTGGGTATTCCATGGGAGAAGTACTAATGTAGGGAGGAAGGCTCATATTCTATCATTCTAAAGTATTTCATGGGGTATTTCACAACTACCCTACCTACATCAAGAATATCTATGCCTTGGTACAAGTTGTCAAAAAGTGGAAAAACTTTCTGATGGGCAAGGAGACCATCATCTATAGATATCACCAACCACTACAGTATTTGCAGGCCCATAGTAGGCTTCAACAAACCAAACATTACAAGTCGATGGGGTTTTTAAAACAATTTCATCTAGTCATCAAGTATAAGAAGGGTAACACAAATAACTTGACATACATGCTTTCATGATTATTACATAACATTTCCCCTGTAGACAAGTGAAACTTCCCTTGGATTACCAGACCCCTATACCAAGACAAGAACACTACAAATGGACACTAACATCCATTTAAACTAATTGTAACCAATCAAAAAGAGAAAAGGAGAAAGGGAATGATATACATTTTTATGAAGTTTGTCCTCACTTCTTTCAATCCGTGAGCTTTATCTTCAAACCCCCTGGAAGAACTTGATACCTGCAATAGGTGTCAAAGAGAAAGGACTATCTCCTACTCTATTTGATTAGGTAAGACAAATTCATCTACAATAAAGTAACAATAGACAAGCACATGAAAGAACACACAATATTGAAGGAAATAGGGAAAGTATATTTAATGAGAACCCAAAAGAGAATACTTATAGACCACAATTGATACTACAACTAACTCTACAAGCTCTCCTCATCCAACCCCTTGCACAAACGAACTAAGATTAAAATAATGATTCTTTTCTAATTTCTTTCCCCCCTTTCACCATGGAAATGCCTCCAATTTATAGGCTTTGAGAGGCTCAACCACCTTGAGTATTTTTGGAATTTTCTAAGGATATGTCTCCATAGGTTATGATTATTTTCCTTAGATAGATCCATGGAGTAAGACTCAATCCAAACAAACCCCAACCTTCAAAGTTGTCCCTTAGAAGAAGGTGGGATTCACCTTGATTCCCTCAAACAACAATGGCATCCCATAAAGCTGAAGATAGGGCACCATGGTGCCCCCTTAACATCGTGTAGGGAGCACTGACGCTCCCTAAGCATAGGCAGGGGAGTGCCAGTCTTCGTAAATGTCCAAAGAATGGTCAAAATATCAGGTAAAAGGTATGTTTCGACTGCCAAATGTTGGGGCTTTTACTTCCAATATGATTTAGGGGTTGTGGCAAGTGTTTCTATGATGTATGTTGAAGCAGGATATTTTGGGGAAATGCCTAACATTTTTGGAGGACATTTGGAGTGTGCACCAGAAAAGAAGGAAAAGCAGCGTGTTAGGAAAGAAGGAAACACAATGCAAGAAAAGAGGAAAGTGAGAGG
The DNA here is from genome assembly GCA_010110895.2 of Picea sitchensis. Classification (NCBI taxonomy): domain Eukaryota; kingdom Viridiplantae; phylum Streptophyta; class Pinopsida; order Pinales; family Pinaceae; genus Picea; species Picea sitchensis. The sequence goes on along the minus strand of SNQJ01S0069119.1, from coordinate 32,734 downwards.
TAGAAGAAAGGACAAAGCGACGAGGAAACAGTTGGATCGAGGACCAACCACGCACAATGAGGTTGAAATGTGGACAAAACTAATCCACTTAGGGTTAGGGTTTTGGTCATCAATGTAATGGGTTTAACGAACTTTTTATAGTATAAATATATGATGTATGAGGTAGATAAGAGATGATATTTGGGGCATGTTTTGGAGTATCTTTGAGAACCTTTTTGAGTTTTGAGTTAGTCTTTGATGAGTGTTTTGGTTGAGAGCTGTGGAGCTCATACTGAGTTAGATAACTGAGGGTCATGTTGCAAGTTATGGAGCTTGGTGCCACACTAGTCATCCTCACACACCATTACTAAACTTATGATGTAATTCACACAATGAAATATTTTGAGGAAGATGAATAAAGAAGCATAGAATGCCAAATACTTGTGGATGTAGCCCAGGGGGGTGAACCACGATAAAATAATGTGTCAATGTGTGGAATGTGATCTTTATGTTTTGCAATGTCTTTTATGATAAATGAATGAATATGTTAAGGTTAATTTGTAACGTGCACTAGAATGTTTATATTATTTTCTGTAGAATGAATGGTAGATCTGAATGATGCTATGGTAGATATGATGAATATTACATTATAAGTATACCTAACATCCCCATGAGATTCATCCCTTCCAAAATTTCATACATTTGACTCATGCAATCACCCATAAGCCATCTGAGGTGAGATTGCGTTGTGCATTTTGTGTGCAATGTTGCCTTTTGGTCTCCAGAAGGGCCGATGGTTTCTAGGGGTTTGTTGGAGAACTAAGGTAGAACTTGGGTCAACCCATACATCCAACAAATGGTTTTGTTGCCGGTTTGAACTCAAAATATCGGATTGGAGGGGATCTGATGAAGAGAATGCAGTGGTAAAAAGGGATGTTTAGGCCATGAAATTCAACTAAGGAAGAAATTGAAAGATGATTGGAGATAAAGAAGCTCGATTTTGCGCAAAAAGACAATAGAAGCTCCAAGTATAAACCATGTCGGTATTTGCATAGGTATGTGTTTATTGTTTTGCATGAGGTATTTTTCTGTTATTTTCCATAATTGTTGCAAGAGTGGATATTGAGGTTGAAGGATACACATCCAACTAATTGGATAAGGCTAGTAGAGTGGACTACTAAGAACATTGCACAGTTGGAAATAGTCAATAATAAATTCATGTGCACAGTGGATTTCTGGTTAGATAGTATTGTTGCAAGATTTATCATTGAGTTTGTAGTTGATACTGCGAAGTATTACGCTACTGGAGAGCAAGAGTTTTTGAAGGGACGAAGAGGAAGGTACATTTGATGACTTTACACATCGATCAAGATTTTAAGAGATAGGATCTTTGAAGAATAAAAAGTGGATATTGTGATATCTTATCAGAAACAGAAGAGAAAAATAGTCATATGGTTGCTACATTGTTATCATGCCACATAATAAGAAGACCCAAYAGAAGAAAACCCACACAAGATTTAGATCAAAGAAGTTGAAGGGGAAAGAGAAGTAGAAGGTCCACAGTTAGAATCATAAGATTATGTTTCACCATTGAAGATAAAGAAGGTAAATATTGGAACAACAGAAAAGCCAAAGATTACAAGTATTGAGGACTATTGGGATAATCATACAATAGAAAAAATAACAAAGTTATTGCGTGAGTATAGTGACCTATTTCCAACGACGTTCTCAGAGATGAAAGGGGTTGTAGGGGAACTTGGAGAGATGAAGATAAATTTGAATCTAGATTCCAGACCAATAAGACATAGACCTTACACATTGAATCCAATGTACAAATATAAAGTGAAGACATAAATTGATAAGATGTTAGAGGTTTGTGTCATAGAACCTATGGAAGAATCTGAAAGGACTAGCCCTATGGTAGTGCAGGAGAAGAAGCAAGGGGGAATAAGGATTTGGGTAGAATTGAGGAAGATGAATGACGCATGTCTACATGATCATTTCCCTATTCCATTTATAGATGAAGTATTGGAGAATGTAGGAGGTTGAGAATCCTACTCATTTACTGACGAGTTTTCAGGATATTACCAAATCAGAATAACACCAGACGATAGACATAAGACGACGTTTGGTACATAATGGGGGTCATATAAATATACAATGATGCCATTTGGATTGAATAATGTGTTGGAGATACTTCACACACACTTAGGATTTCTTTTTCCTAACGTTTTCCCTATGTTTATTAGTCATTATTCAATCTCCTATAGTTTAGGGAGAATATTCTTTTTCTTACATTCTAGGAGAATATTCTCTCTAGTTCACACTTCAATTTGATAAGTTGAGTGGAGTCTTAATGAAACATTGGTTTCATCACCATGAAAAATTGGGATCATCACCTTCTAATGTGAATTTTCCATGGGATTATCACCAGACTAGTGCATTACACATGATTCCCTGATCTCCTCTTCACTTCACTCTATTTCATTCAGTTAACTGAAGTATGAGAGACTAGTTATCTCAAACTAGGTGGAAGTTAACTCATGTAACTACCAGAGTGTGTCCATATCACTCTATACCACCACTATGGTGCATTATCTTCTCTTCCAATGCATATTAGTTGAGTTATACAGAGTATATCATGTGTAAATTATCATTCATTCTTTTGGTTAATGAAAATTCTTTGATTATCACTCTCTCGTTTCTGTCTTTTCTCATTTCTCTGCAAACTGTGTATGCATTATTTCTATATAGATATTATATATTAAGGTTCATCCACATTTACATGGTATTAGAGCCGATGTATTGCTAGGAAAAACACACACCAGATTATTTTTGCAAGTATCGAAGATTCAAGACAACGGGAAAAGTGGAATTTCCAAAAGAATTCATTCTTACACTGTACAATTTCGTTGCATGGAAGGACAAGATGATAATGAATATTTGAAGAAGAGGATTATACAGGTTAACCATGGACACAAATACCAAACCCACATCAACCATAGAAAAATCCAAGTATCTGAATCAGACGGATGAAATGTTTGGAACTATTTGTAGTCTCATTTCTCCTGAGCTCCTCTTTTACATATCCTCTTGTAAAACCCCCAATGACGTCTGGACCACCATGGAAGGAATTTTTGGCAAACATGATGAGAGGAGGGGACATATACTTGAGGTGGAATTTCTCAATTTGGATCCAAAACCCTTCGACAATCTCCAAGATTTATTTACCAAATATAAGGATTTGTTGTCGCAACTCAAGGCTTGCGGGGTTGATAAATCTAAGGGGGAGAAACACATGGTTATTACCATTGTTTCCAAACTTGGTCTGGAATAATAAGTGTTTTTATCCACATTTCATTCAGTTAGGCTTGTCTTTGGAGCCACTTGGAAGATTACCTCTCTTGAGGTATTTATTGAGTCTCTAACACAAGAGCATAACAAGATCATCAACATGGGAAAAATCAAAGGCCCAAAGGCACATGCACTTGATGTGCAGGATGGTATCAATCACCAAAATTAGAAATATATAAACCAAGAAAAAAGGAAGGCACATGAAAATCCAAAGAAGGAAGGGTACTCAAAACCCTTCAATGATTCCTCCATATCCAAAGGTGGAAAGGGAAGAAAAGGGGAGAAATGCACTTATTTCCATAAAGGATTCCATTTAGAATCCACATGTATGTAGAAAAATATAGATCTAATGGCCCAAATACTTCAACAAAACAACCTTGGAGATCGCATCCCCGAGGGTGCCAAGAAGAAGAAACCAGAAGATCAAAATCCCAAGAAAGGTAATTCTAGACATGCTTTGATTGCCATCATCTCCTCTCCCAATGATTGGATTGTATATTGGGGAGCATCACACCACATAGAAGCCACAAAAGAAGTCTAATCTTCATTGGATGCATGAAAAGGTCCTCCTATTCTGATGGGGTCAACTCTCCAATCAAGGTCATTGGAAAATTGAGAATTGAACTCACAAACGGAAGCTTTGAGAATGTGCTACACGTTCCCAAACTCTCTGTCAATTTTATCTCCATGTATCAAATTAAAAACTTTGGCATTGAGAATAGAGTATTATTCACATCTAATGCTGTGGATATCTGTGACATTCAAACCAATTCCAAGGTTTCTACTGGTGAGGTAAATCATCAATCCAGACTCTACACATTTTTTGAATTTATTGAACCAGATTCTGCACTACTGCTTACCCATGTTGATGAAAGTAGTAGGACATGGAATGAAAGGTTCGAGCATTTAAATTTCATATATATGCAACAACTTAACAAGAAGGGAATGATTTATGGTCTACCTGACATCCACTTCTCCAAAGGAATTTGTGAGGGATGTGTTCTTGGAAAACTCCCTCAAGTTAAATTTGACAAAGGAAAGACTCAGAGGGCCTCCTTTCTATTAGATCTGATCCATAGTGACCTCATGGGACCTTTTTAACATCAATCAATCAGTAAATCAAGTAATGTGCTCATTTTTGTTGATAATTTCTCATGCTTCACATGGAATTTCCTTCTCAATAAAAAATCTGAGGTCTTTCAACACCTCAAAGATTTCAAACCCCTTGTTGAGACACAATCATGAAAGAAGATTAAAGTCCACTGAACAAATAATGGGGGGGAGTTTTTCAACCATGAGATAAAAAATATTTGTCTTGATGTTGAGATTCAGTTGCAGCACATAGTTCCTTATAGTCCGTGAAAAAACAGAGTGGCTGAGCGGAAAAATAGATCCTTGAAATAGATGGCATTGTGCATGTTGCATGAAAAGTCACTTCGACATAGATTATGGGTTGAAGAACTTAGTTGTGAAACCTACATCAAAAACATATCTCCCCATATATCTATCAAGGATAAAACCCCATTTGAGTCTGCGAGCGGCCTCAAACCGAAAGTGACCCACTTCTGTATATTCCGTTCTCATGGATGGGCCAGGATTCCCTCTAAGAAGAGGAAGAAACTTTATCCACATAGTATATAGTGTATTTTTGTTGGAAACCCCGATGGTGTGAAGGGATATAGACTCATTGATTTCTCCATGGACCAACTCATCATTGAGTGTAGTGTCCAATTCGAGGAAATTATCTCGCATGTACCTCAACAACCGCATGCAAACAATTTTTTTCTTCCACCTTTCAGAGATGATGAACATGCACATGCCAACTCTTCTTTAGATGAGAGTTCTGATTCATAGGATTAAAATTATTTATATATAGAGTCAATACATTCAGATGCAGATTCAGAGCATGCAGATGCAGATGTAGATCTAGAGCTAAGGCCCAAGTGGGCCAAGCCTACTCTTCAGGATGCATGAGATATAGTTGGGGATCCAACTGATACCATGAGTACTCAATATTATTTAGAGGATCCTCCTCTTGCACTCCTCATATCCACAGTTCTATGTTGAGGCTGCTGGGAATCCCTTTTGGGAATCCACCATGCAGGAGGAGTACGATTCCCTCCTTTAGAAATAGAATTGGGATCTGGTTCCCCTTCCTACAGGAAGGAAACTTGTTAGGTGCAGATGGGTCTACATAACCAAGAGCCCAATGGATGGACATGTTAGAAGATACAAAATCTAGGCTAGTTTCCAAAGGCTTTCAACAGGTGCACAACATTGACTATGACGAGATCTTAGCTCCAGTAGAAAAGATGGATTCCATAAGTTTGGAACTTCCATTGCAGCAACCAAGGGATGGGAATTCCTGATCAAGGTGGATATCAGTGTCCACCCACCTTTTCCAACTGGCTCAAAATAGTTTTCTGGCAATTTTGGTAATTTACTATTTTTAGCAGTTTTCACTTCCTGAGCCGTTTTGAGGCCCTAAACGATGGTTTTTTGGGAAACCAGGTTTTGATATGAAGATTCCTTCATTATTGTGCCTAAAATGAATCTCCTCGATGATACCTTTCCAACAGGCTATCATACTCCTAAAATGAAGATCGTATGCAAAAGTTACGACCCCGAGAAGTTGATGTACTAACTTACCCAAACGGGGCCCACATGACTTTTGACACTTCATCTCCTAGGGTTAGGTTTTTGTATGTATAGGGTTTTTGGAATTCCTTCTTATTGTAAAAATTCCTTTAGAGTGTCATTGTAATCATCTTTTTTTGAATGAGCACAACCGTCCCATCTCTTCTCAGAGATAAGCTGCCACCATTCCAACAAGCTTGTTTCCATTGCATTTCACTATTTTCAGCTTATTTCATTATTGAATAGAAAACAAGTTTTACTGTATCTTTGTTATTTTGTGTTAAGCACCTTTTAATAATCTGTAGTCATTTCGTTCTCCTCATAAAATTTAGATTAGTGGTATCAGAGCGCTCTCCTCATAAAAATTTAGATTAGTGGTATCGTGAGCAGTCAGCCTCCTTATTGCCTTAATGCATGTCCCCAACGCAGGTCAGAGTAATAAAGATATTGGGTCTCGAAGCTTGTTTCTCTTAAGGAAAAAATCTTTCTCATCGCCAAAGCTTTACTTAATGGCGAAACAAAGACATGGGACTAGAGATCCTTTCAAATTGTTGATCGGGAGGAACTCCTCATGCAACAGAGGAACGGTAGATGATGGATTAGTTTTGCATAAATCCTTCTACGGCTACCAACATGCAATGCATCTTCTTCGAATCCGAGGCCACCCCCTTCAAGGTACAAAAACTTCATTCCTATATTTAAAGGTTAGATAGATGCAAATGTCAGAGAAAAGGGTTGAATCTACTAGAACTGCATTTTTGTCGATAACTTCTCGAATAGATAAAAATTACTTTTCACTCCTCAAAGCCGCTCCCCATGTCAAAGATTGGCGGGAAACTTTCTATGAGAAAAGGAAAAGAGAGGAAACCCCATTATTTATAGTCATTACCACCTAGGAATCCTTCCGTGGATGATAAGGAACAATACTACCCCGGCCAAAATAGCATGATTTGGATACCAAATGGACCACACCGCAACAAGAAAGAGACCAAGGCTCGATTTCACAAATATCTTCCACACCTTGCACACCAAGATGGCATCAAAGATTCATAGCAACATTTGGTGCTAGTATCACTTGCCTCCTAATAGACACATCCGTAATGAAATGTAATTTCTATGGACATCTCATCCTTTCGGCGACTCTATCGATATGCCGCCGTAATCGAGTAGAGTTTCAAAAAAGACGCAATAATTTGGGCTTGGGAGCCCCTCACAACAAAATTTGGGAAAGGGTGGCCCCAACCCTTAGAAAAAAGGATAGAGAAAATTTGGACAGTATCAGGACAACTAGTGTTGGCATAGGGTCGCAATCTGTGGTTCAAACCCAAAGAGCGCACTAAAAATCCTTCCTAATTATTGGCCCTTGGGGCAACACTTGCAAGGAAGATGAAGTCTCACCGGCGAAGCAGGAGGGGTTGCAGGACAGAGATGTCTACAACCAAAGGGGATATCAAGTGGATCTAATACAAGAATAATACAACATTTATATATCACTTACCAGCTCAGATATACTCCACACAACTATCTGTCAGATCTAACATAGCACTACAATAATAGTGTATCAAATGACGAAGAACACATCATCAATCATGCACAACACAAGATATACATGGTTCACCCTCTCCCTAGGGCTACATCCACATAACTGTGCTTTATAATATATTAAGATGAAGCATATAGTTCTTATCTGTGCTCTTACCTAGTAGATATTCTTTCTTCTCCTCTCTGTCTCTCCCCTCCCTGTGCACCCAGTTGTAGGACTGATCTCCGCACCCAGCTGAAGATCTTAAAATACCAGAAGGCTTTGCACTTAGCACTTCTCTCTCACACAAAAATAATCACTCATGCCAATAAAAAAACTAGAATGAAGCCTCTTCCCTCATCTAGGTTCTTATTTATACATTACAATAGCTCACCGTCAGGCTTAGGCCGAAACCTAGGTGTCAAAACCCTAGATACGAAAACCCTAGGTCAACTTGACCCGTGTTTTGAGGGATTTGCCAACCTGTCTTTCCTTCCTTTTCATTCGGTGCTCCAAAGGATCCAATGGTGTATTTTTTTGCTTACTGAGTTGTCCACGATCCTTCTTCCTTGATTATCCTTCATCCTTGGTCTCCTCATCCAACAAATTGCTTTCTCTTACTTTGCTCCATCTTTTGTGCTCTTCTTCTCACTTCGACCCAGTAACAGTCACTGTGGCTTCCGCGCAATTCACATTCCTTCCTTTCTGTCTTAATATTTTCTTACTTCCATACCGAAGGGCCAACAGGCCCCCAACACTCACTTGTGACTCATCCCGAGGAACTTTAGATTTGATCCTTCTATTTTTCTTCGACTTCAGACTGTGCAGGTTAGCCTTTTCTTTTTGCTCTATGCCTCCTTTCCTTCCTTGTGTAGGCTGTCTTTTCTGTGTCTGGTACCCAGTTTCAACTGCACCTGGTACCTAGACCCTTTTCCTCATGCTTTTACTGGGGGCTACGAGGCAGCTGGTTGTCATAATATAATTTCAAATGGCTCTTGTTCACCAAACCTTCCTTCCATTCTCCATTCAAATTCTTCAACTGCGCAAATCCTCCTTCTATAACATAGGCAACCGCATATGGCCTGAGCCAATGCATTCAGAACTTCCCTGGATGTTTCATGAACTTACTGTCATACACCAATACCAAATCACCTAGCTTAAATACCTTCTTCTTGATGTGTCTGTCATGGTAGGCCTTCTCTCTTTCCTTCTGTACCTACTGATGGAATCCAACAATAAATCTATCTTCTTCTAGTTCAACCAACTGTGCAAGCCTCTGTTGAAAAACGCCAGCTTCATCCGTCTCTGTAAAGGCAACGATTCTTAGGCTTGGTACCAAATATTCCATTGGGACAACGTCTTCGTGACCATAAACCAGCTTAAAATGGGTCTGCATTGTTAGCTTCTTGCAAGTGGTTCTATAGGCCCATAGTACTGCTGGTACTCTTAAATCACAGTCATCCCTGTTCACACTGCAAATCTTCGTTAGCGCTGTCTCCAAGATTTTGTTGAATGCTTCAATTGTCCCATTCACTTTTGGATGGTAAGGTGTAATCTTCTGATGATGGACTGCAAATTCCTCAGTCAAGGATTCTACTGTCTTATTGATGAAATGTGTGCCTTGATCGCTCATAAGGATTTTCGAGCATCCAAACTGGGTTATGATGTCATCAAATATGAAGCACACAGCTATGGTTGCACTAAAGTCCTTAAATTCTCTTGCTTTGGCCCATCTGGTCAAGTAATCTGTTGCAGTGATTATGTACCTTGCTCATGTGCGCTTTCCTGGTGGGTTTATAGGTCCCACAAAGTCAATGGTCCATTTCTCAAATGATTGTAGGGTAAGTTGTGGTGATAAAGGCATTTCATCTCTTTTGGATGGTTTCCCAACTCTTTGGCATACATCACAGTCTCTGTAATAGTCCTTAGAATCTCTGTGTAGGGTAGGCCACCATAGGCCAACTCTAAGAACCTTCTGCGTTGTTGCTTTCCCTGTGTAGTGTCCTCCTGCGATGCCTTCATGAGCTTTGGCAAGGATCAATGTTCGCTCTACCTCCATATCACACCTCCTTAAGATATCATCAAGTCCCATCTTATATAGCTATCTAGATATAAGTGAAAAGCTTGCAGCACAAACTACCAATTGTTTCTTCTCGGTGGTTGTATACTCGCTAGGTTTCGTTCCCGTTGACAGGAAGTGGACTATCTATATGAAGTGATCATCAATATTTCTAATGGCCAGTAGCTATGCATCTGCCAGTGTGTCCTCCAATATAGTAGGCTCTTCTCCATGTTACAACCTTGACAAGTGGTCAGGACCTTTGTTCATTCTCCCTAGCTTAACCATGATCTCAAAATCATATTCTCGAAATAGAAGAATCCATCTGCATATTCTCCCCCCCAACAATGGCTTGTTGACTAGGTATTTTAGTGTGGAGTAATCAGTAAAAATTTTAAAGTGTCCTCCCAACAAGTAGTGGTGAAAATTCTGTAGCGCATGCACCATGGCTAACCCTTCTCTCTCAGTAGTGGTGTAATTAATTTTAGCTATTGATAGCTTCCTGCTAGGAAAGGATAATGGGTGGTCGATGTCTCTTGTTCCCAGTTGTGCTAACACAGATCCTAATGCAATATAAGATGCATTGACATGTACGTGAAATTCCTTGCTCCAATCTGACAAAACCATAATAGGTGCAATAACCATTTTCTATTTTAGCATGTTGAAGCTCTGCTGACATTCTTCTGTCCAATGAAACTGATAGTCTTTCTTCAAAAGATCTTCTATGGGTGTTCTAATTTGTGCATAGACTTTAATGAATTTCCTGTAATATCCAGTATGTCCTAGTGCAGTGCCCAACTGTTTGACTAAAGTAGGAGGGGGCATATCAACTATAATGGAAATTTTAGATGGGTCTACCGACAATCCCTGCTTGCATAGAATATGACCTAACAACACTCCAAATGGTGGAAAGAAGATGCATTTCTTCAGGTTTATGGAAATCTAACACTGCCTACACTTGTCCAACATTAGCCTTAGACATTCAATATGATTTTTCAATAAACTAAAAACAGTCCAATCATCAAAGTATGCCTCTAGAAATTTATTAGAAACTCCTTGAATGCTTCGACCACCACCCTAGAAAATATGGCTGGGGCTTTCTTCAATCCAAATGGCATCACTGTATACTAGTAGGATACCCATTCTGTTGAAAATGTGGTCTTATGGCGATCTTCTTTGGCAATCCAGATTTGATGGTATCCTGAAAATCCATCTGTAAAAGACTATACCTCACGACCTCCTACATTATCTAACACTTCATCAATGAATGAAGTACGGAATGGGTCATGCAAACAAGCATTGTTCATCTTCCTGATATCTACATAGATCTTGATCTCTCCCATCTTCTTGTCTTGCACCACCATAGTGCTAATCCATTCTGATTCTTTGACAGGTTCTATGATCCCTGCTTCCAACATTCTGTTGAGCTCAATCTTCACTTTATCCTTATATTTAGGGTTCAATTTGTAAGGTCTCTGTTTGACTGGTCTGACATCTGGTTTCAAAGGCATCCTCATCTCTCCCATAGGCACTTTAATTCCCTTCATATCAGTGAACTTGGTTGGAAACAAGTCCTGATATTCATGCAGTAACTCTGTAATCTTGTCAATAGTGGCAACATCCCAATAGTCTCCAACATTGGAAAGATTTGGTGTTTTCTCTATTCCTATATTGACTTTCTTGATCTTGATCGACTTTCCAATGAAAGGTAGCTCAAATCCTGGTCCTTCTATGTCTCTTTCACCTTCTGTTTTGGCAATGTTCACCTTCCTAGGATCATCGTCTTCATCAACATTGATGTTGTAACAACCTTGCAGTTTTTGAAGAGGCACAGTCCATTCGTCTTCTTCTTTTTCTAAAGGGAGGCTAGATGCCTCCTCAAACACTTTCTGCTGTACAATTTGTAATGCTTGGTCTACTGAAGGATATTGACTTTCTAAGAAGAAGGTAGTTATAAAACTCTCGGTCATACCTTCCCAATTTGCAGTGATGAGGCACAATTCTTCTTGAAGATACAAGTTTATAGGGGTTGTGTCTAGCATGTTAATGAATTTGTGCACCCACTGCTCTCGAGGAATGTTTCTCCATGCTTCCTCACAACTTCGCACACGGTCCTTCGGACAAATTTGACCTATGTACCTAACTTCGTAGCCTTCAACTTGCGCTGAGAACCGTGCTGTCATCAAAGTACGACATTGTACCCAGTCTGTAATGTTGTCTTTGTGTGTCCCCCACCATCTTGTTGGTGTTACTTTCAAGGAATCATCCAGTGCCAACAATCTCTGTTGTATTGGTACAATTTCTTCAAAATTTAGCAAGAAAGCTTCTAAATGATTTAGACCATCAAAGGTGTGCAAGTTACTTACTGTTGTGCTGATCCAACGAACTTCTCTAGTTAAACTAGCACATCACCTTGTTGACACTTCATATATTTTGTTCTACCAGTTCTCCAGTGCTTCTTCTGAATCAGATGAACATGCACTATCACTTCGCCAGCTTAGGTTCCCATCCATCGTAGGATTAATGTAATCTTGTTGTCTGGCTGTTAATTTGTATATGTTTTCTAGTTCGTATGCATGGTCTTCTTCTCTGATAGGTTCTGTGTATCGCTGAACTTCATCGGGATCCAAGGGTGAAATGACCCTAAGGCCCTCTCCTTCAAAAGTCATTCGTCTTTTCTTTAAATCAAACACAGTGGAATTATTGAAAGCCCAATCAATTCCTAATAGCGCAGGGTAAGGACAATTGTCATCAACTATCTCACTCACCTCAAAATATGCAAACTTCCTCACTCCGTTGATGTCCACAGGGACATGTTCCAATATTCCAAAGGGGCTTACAGCTTGCTGATTATCCATCCTGAGCCTGATAGGGGAATAGATCAATTTAGATTTTCCCATCAGTTCCCAGGTCTTCTTCGTCATGATATTGACCTCTGACCCCAAGTCGAGGACCACATAGTCTATATCATACTCTCCAATTTGAGCATTCAAGTGTAACTCCTTATTTTTCATTCTCCTTTTAGAGACTTGGTGTATTGATCTATTCAGTAAGGGATCTATCTTTCCTAGCTCATAATGTTTGATTAAATTTTGTAGTTCTTGTACAACACTTTCATCCTAAATCAACTTAATACAAGTATATAAGAATTCCATGAGATTTCTTACCTATTTTCCTTCTTTTGGCAGAGCAGATCGATCGAATGCCAGAGGAATTCCATATTCTCTTACTTCTGGTCACGTCTTTGATGAATAACCTTGGTCTCCCCTGAATTCTTTTCTTGCCTCCTCAAGCATTTGTTTTTCTTTCTTTGCATCAAAAGTTTGTGTCTTCTCTACAACTTTCCTGATACCTGATTATTCTGTAGTTTTTCCTTGGGTCAATCTATATTCTCTTGTAACAGTGCCTCCTCTGGTGATAACAACAACTCTAGGGTCCTCTACACGAGTTTCAATGTATATCAGTTGCACTTGCGAGTTCTACTGAGGTTCTTGTCTCTCCTGAAGATTAGCTAGAAGCACAAGACAATCTTGTATAACATGTTAGAATGAACAACAGTAGCTGCAAGTCGTACAAGGGTTCTGATAGTCCCTTGCTAAGTGTCTTGGTTGAGCACAATTGTAACAGATGATTTGTCCTCGACCTCGACCTCGACCCATACCTCTTCCTCGTCCTCTTCCTCTGAATCCACCGTGAGGGTTGAAGTTTCATCTTCCTGGAGAATTATACTGCGTAGTGTTTCCTTCTTGCTGTACTTCACCTTGAATTTTGTATATATCCCTTGACCTTTCATGTATGAGGTCATAAGCCCTACAATCCCGATCATCATGCCCCATGAACTTACAGAACATGCAATACAAATTTGTGGGTGTCTGAACATATTTTTGCATGTAATAGTACTCACCAGGGTGATGTCTATTTCTACATACCTCACACCAAGGTAGGGTGACTTTCTTCAAGGGGATCGGAGCTCCAAAGGCCAAGTATTCATGAAATAGGGGACAATGTTTCTTCTCATGGCCTTCTAATTTTCATTTGACACACCAAATATCTTCTCTTTTATCTATTCCCTTGTCTTTCTTCATATCTTCTACCTGCAGAGACAAACTACTTAGCTAACTCAAGATTTGACTCATACTTGAGCTGGATTCTCCCATAAGGGATGATTCTAACTTCATGGTGATCTCCAGCGCGTCAGCCTGCGAAGTAATCTTCTGTTGCATCGGAGGAACTTTGATGTGTGGTAAGAGAGAAACAATGAACCATTCCTTGTTCTGATAATCTAGGATTTGAAAAATTAGATGGCCTGTCAAGATCTTAAATCTCTGATCAAATTCCCACATGGGTTCAAATATTCTCTGTTTGATTTCTTTTATTTCTGTAATGCGCCGCGATTCTAACTTAGGTTTCTTGAATTCATCAATTAGTGAAGTATTAATTACATTCAACTGTTTACGTGTAGCTGCTTGGACAAATTTCATGTACCAGCTCAGTGCATGATCTCTTAGGGTAGTACTGAACTGATCTCGTTTGACAACTTTGTCAGTGATATTCTTAATGCTCCACATGGCTTCACAGAGAAACCAATGTTGTTCAGGGTATTCAGATCCATCTCCTCTAAAGGTGGGTAACCTCATCTCATCTTCCATAGATCTTCCTAGGTTTCTTGACTGAGTATGTGGTATACTACTAGCGACAGTGCTCTGAACACTCTGGTGACTTGGATTACTCTGAATGATTAACGTTGTTGAATCAACAGGAGGAATAATAATACTTACTTCAATGGTTTGCCCAATTCCTGAAGTTTCTGTCTCTTCTCGACGAGGTTATTCAACTTCCCCTTCCTCTACCCTAGTGGGTTCTGAATTCTCTTCGTCCGTCAGATCTGCCTCTTCTCCACTATAGAAACCCTCATCCCCATAATTCTTCTTAAACAAGTTCGCAAGAGGAAATTATCTGAATTCTCTGCCACTGCGCGTATGTACAACCTCTGTGTCACTGTCGCTGCTCGAATTATTGAACATTATCCTTTTCCAATCCGACCAACTACTGTATCTTCAAGATGTTCTTCTCATGCAATAACATCTTGATCCTTAACTTTTGAAAGTGTAAATTTTTTCCTCTCGGTCCTTTAAAGAAATACCTCTTAGCTTGGTTATATGACTCTACTCTGTCAACAACAAACTCGGTGATGTACCCTCCAATGGTGCTATCAAACCAGTGATCTACCACTCGTGACACGACGTTATCAACTCTCTTGACCTTTTTGACCAGCGCTGACGTCTAAACCATAGGAGGTCTAGATATGATATCAAAATGGGTATCTGCTAACCTAGCTAACCACTCATATAGCTCCTGATGGATTCCTCCAAAGAAAATCTCATGTATATCAGTAAAGATATATCTTCCTAACCAATCCTTTGTACCAAGATTAGGGTTCTTGTTCTGGGCTTCATTGAAGTCCTTTTCTTGATCTTCTATCCACTTTTGAATCTCTGTCTTTGATGGAAACCACCTTGACATTCCATCAAGAAGATTCCTGTCCCGACAATGGAACCATTTGTTGGCACAGGGGTAGACCTAGGGTTCAACTCCAAGAACGCACCAACAACCCTAACTACTGGCCCTTTCGGCAACACCTGCGAGGCACATGCAGTGTCACCCGAAGTAGCTATGAGGGGGTTGCAGGACAAAGATGTCTACAACAAAAGGGGATATCAAGTGGATCCAATACAAGAACAATAAAACATTTATATATCACTTACCAACTCAGATATACTCCACACAAATATCTGTCAGATCTAGCACAACACTGCAATAACAGTATATCAAATGACGAAGAACACAACATCAATCACACACAACACAAGATATACGTGGTTCACCCTCTCCCTAGGGCTACGTCCACAGAACTGTGATTTATAATATATTAAGATGAAGCATACAGTTATTGTTTGCTCTTTTAGCTAGCAAATCTTCTTTCTTCTCCTCTCTGTCTCTCCCCTCCCTATGCACCCAACTGCAGGACTGATCTCCACACCCAGATGAATATCTTACAATACCAGAAGGATCTGCACTTAGAACTTCTCTCTCACATAACAATAATCACTCATGCCAATAAAAAAACTAGAATGAACCCTCTTCCCTCATCTAGGTTCTTATTTATACATTACAATAGTTCACCAACAACCTTAGGCCGAAACCTAGGTGTCAAATCCCTAGGTGTCTAAAACCCTAGGTCAACTTGACCTGCATTTTCAAGGCTTCGCCAACATGTCTTTCCTTCCTTCCCACGTGGTACTCCAAAGGATCCAATGGTGGATTTTTCCACTTACTGAGTTTTCCATGATCCTTCTTCCTTGCTGATCCTTCATCCTTGGTCTCCTCGTCCAACGAATTTCTTTCTCTTACTTCGCTGCATCTTTTCTGATCGTCAGCTCACTTCAACCTAGTAACAGTCACTGTGTCTTCCACACAGTTCTCATTCCTTCCTTTATTCCTTAATCTTCAGTTGCTTCCATACCCAAGGGCCAACAACCAGTCCAAGATGCAAGCAAAGAAGGACACCGGAAAGACAAATAAAGATACCAGGAAGTGGTGCGACTTCCATAAGAGCCCTTGGCATAACACTGCTGACTGCCGCTCAAAGCATTCGCTGGTGGATGAAGTGAAAGCCTCTGAATCAGATGCAGATTCTGAATCTAATCTAGAACCAGAAAGGAAAATACGGATCATTAACGCAGAACCCAGTGCCACCTTTTCTACCACCAAGTTCCAACCCGGTGAACTAGACAAGCCAGAAGAACGAGAGAACCTCTTCCATTTACAAATGTGGGTAAAAGACACTCTGCTGCACTTCATCGTTGATAGAGGTACCCAGAAGAACCTCATCTCAGTAGAGGTCATCAAGCGACTGGCCTTGTCGACAACGCCGCAACCACAACCCTACATCATTGGATGGCTCCGCCAAGGAAGCGATCTCCATGTCAGCCAAAAGTGTTGATTGTCGTACGACATAAAGCCATTCAAAGATGAGGTATTGTGTGATGTTGCTCCGCTCGAAGTTTGTGATGTTCTTTTGGGCCAACCTTATTTATGGAAACGTCACGCTATAGATGATTCTAGGCCTCGTAATGTTATTATTACTTTGAACAAGAAATTGTACAGGATACCTGAGGCAATCCCACCTAGTGTTATTTCCTTGATCTCCGCTAAGCAATGTAGGAAGGTCATCTCTCAAATGGGGAAGTTTGTCTTCTTCATGATTCTCTCTTAGAATAAGCGAAAAATCACAGCCACATCCAGGGTCTCCGTGGCCGACCTCTCCACACAACAATAAAAATTAGATAAGGTTGTGGAAGAATACTTAGATATCTTCTCCTCCCTTACCGGGGTACCTCTGCATTGCCAGGTCAAGCAACCCATCGATCTTACCCCCGACGCACGGCTGCCTAATGGGCTGGTCTATTGTCGCTCTCTATTAGAAAATGAGGAGATCAAGCGATAGATCGAGGAATTTCTCCACAAGGGGCACATCATTTCTCCACAAGGGGTATAGAAGAAAGATGGAACCTTGCAAGTTTGCATTGATCACTGGGATCTGAATAAAATCACAGTCATAAACCGGTACACAATTCCCAGAATCGACGACCTCTATAATATTTCAGATATAAAAAGTATGCACAACAAAAATAAAATGCTAGAAATGGCAGATAAATAACAATATAACCAGAACAACACCACAATAACACTGAAATGATATCAAAATAACACTAGAAAGAGCACTTTGATTATGAGAGCAATGTTCACGAGCCTTTTCGAGGGGGAAACCACTAGTCGAGCAGAGCTCTATTACAATAATATCCAAGCTAGGGTTCTCATACCCTCAACTCCTATTTATACTAAATTTGTCTATCAAAAGAACCATCTAGAGGAAGATCCTTCTAGAAGTGGAAGCTTCTATTAGGTTTCTTACATTTGACTTATTCTACTTTATTGCAAGGCCGTATTAATATTGATCTTTATTACATCCGAATATATTTTTCTACATACGTGAGAGGCTAGGTCCCTAACATGTCCTCCCTCTTAAAAACAACCTTGTCCTCAAGGCTTGAGATGTGGAAATTGCTGCAGAATGGTAGCTGGTTCCCAAGTGGCATTTGCTGGAGTTGTATCTTTCCACTAGACTAACAATTCTTTGATGGTTCACTGATGCAGGCGACGCTCACGCTGGTCCAAAAATGCTTGTGGTTGTAGCCAAATGGATCCTTCTTTGTCCAATTCGGGAAGGTTGGTTTGAGTTTGAAACTTAATTCCAATCACCTTCTTTAAGCATGAAACATGAAAAACATGATGTAGCTTAGAATGACTGGGCAAATCTAACTGATAGGTCACCTATCCCACACGCTTGAGAACGGTATAAGGACCATAAAATTTGGGCACCAACTTCTGACAATGGTCAACCTTGAGGGAATTTTTCTTGTAAGGTTGCAGTCGAAGAAACACCTGATCCTCTTCTGTAAATTGACGTTCAGAGTGACCTTGATCTACTTGTTGCTTCATGCGATTCTGGGCCATGACCAAATTATTTTTGAGGGTACGGAGAATAGCCTCTCAAACTTTAAGCATTTGGTCAACTGCCTGGACCTTCGAGACACTTGATAAATATGAGAGAACTGAAGGTGGATTTTATCCATATACCACTTCAAAAGGAGTCATGCAGGTAGCTGTATGGTATGAAGTGTTGTACCACTATTCAGCTAAGGGTAACCATTGAGCCCACTGATTTTTCTTTTCTGATGCAAAACACCTCAAATATGTTTCCAAACACTTGTTGACAACTTCATTTTGACCATCAGTCTGGGGATGACAAGTTGTGCTGTGATGCAATTGGGTGCCTCTAAGCTTGAACAATTCTTTCCAAAATTTCTAGCGAAAGTTGGGTCACGATGAGAAATAATAGAATGCGGCATGCAATGAAGCTTGAAGCCCTGATCCATGAAAATTTGAGCCATAGT
>SNQJ01S0069119.1:0-12376 GCA_010110895.2 Picea sitchensis | reverse complement strand
ACCATGCTGAAGTAGTCCAACCACCATTGTAAGCCTGGGTCCCATGTCCAAGTGCTCATGTGAACTCCCCGTGGAAGATTTTGGAACCCAATAACCAACTCCAAATGATGCTCCAAAGACTGACACCTATCATGTGGATCCAATTAAGAAGATCCATCCACATAGTGGAAAATGATCTTAGCAAAATATAGAATGAATAATACCACTGTAGAATATGTAGACTGAACGTTGATAACTAGCCCCTGATGTGAGACATTGATGTTCTCTACAGAAGGTGGAGTAGAGTCATCAAATAAAATATGAAAGTGGTTGTCATCCCAGAAATGACAACTATTCATATACCAATCATCACAATCTGCCTCAAAATCATAACAAGCATATATTTCTTGATTATATTCATTCCTGAGGCCCTCCATAAGAAATATGTCCTGCATGTTATTCAATGAATCTTGAATACTATGAAAACTATCATTGAAGCCATATGTGAGGCTATCAGTGAGGCTGACTGTGAGGCCATGTGCAAATGCATCCAATCTGTCATCCAATGTGTGAAACAATTATGATTTGAATGATTCAAGAATTTCTTTGAGGTTTTGAGAAGAAATAGCCATCTGAGCATCCTATGAACTCACCCAATAAGTTACGGCAGAAAATCGCGGTTTTTTCTGGAAAAACCCTAAAAAACTGTTGAAGTTAAATGCTCATAACTTCACTTCCCGGAGTCCGTTTCGGTTGATTTTTTTTTTGAAATTGGGTGAAATTGTGAGAGGAACTCATATCTGTAATTTATTTGGGCAAATTCAGCCTCCAAATACTACATAAATAAAAACAAATCGCGCCGCCGTCCGCAGAAAAACCCTAAAAAATTACAGATTTTAAAACCTCAATATCTTGACCTTCCGGATTCCGTTTTGGATGATTTTTTTTTTCAAATTGGGTGTTTTTATGAGAGGAACTCAGATATACAACCCTTTTCTACAAATTTTACACAGAAATATACTGAAAATTTCTGGAATGTCGCGGCCCTCTTTTTTCTTCTCCGAAAAACAAATCTGCAAAAATAAAAAATATTTGCCCACAACTCCGGCCAAGGAAAGTGCTCTGATACCACTTGTTAAGATACTGAATAGATCTACAAATATAATCACCACAAATACTGAATAAACAATAGATCCATAAAGCAATATAGAAGCCCTCTGGGCCCCCCCACTACCTCTCTAGCTACCTTACATGCTATTTCGTTGATCTCTGCTAAGCAATGAAGGAAGGTCATCTCTCAGATGGGGAATTTTTTCTTCTTCATGGTTCGCTCTCAGAATAAGCGAAATATCACAACCACATCTAGGGTCTCTATGGATGACCTCTCCACATAGTATAAGTAAGTAGATAAGGTCGTTGAAGAATACTCATATATCTTCTCCTCACCCACCGGGGTACCTCTACACTGCTAGGTCAAGCACCCCATCAATCTGACCCCCGAGGCACCAGTTCCCAATGGGATATTCTATTTTTGCTCTCTGTTATAGAATGAGGAGATCAAGTGATAGATCTAAGAACTTCTCCACAAGGGGCACATCCATCCCAACTCATCACCTTGCGGGAGCCCAATTGTGTTGGTACAAAAGAAACATGGAACCTGGTGAATCTGCATTGATTACTGAGATCTGAATAAAATTACAGTCAGAAACTGGTACCTGATTCCCCAAATCGACGACCTCCTTGATAAACTCACAGGGGGAAAATACTTCAGTAATATTGATCTAAAGTCTGGCTATCACCAGGTCCTGATAGAACAGACAAATGTATGGAAAACCACCTTTTTGAATGGTTTCTCATGCTCTTTGGTTTGAAAAATGCTCCAGCCACTTTCATAAGGATGATGGACAATATCCTGCGACCATTCACCAATAATTTTGTAGTGTTGTTTCTGGATTACATTCTCATTTACAACAAGACTTGGGCTGAAGTCTTGCAGCAACAAGTTTTGCACACCCTGCTGCAACACAAGCTATATGCCAACTTGGAAAAATGCTTTTTCAGCATGGACAAGGTCCATTACCTGGGATACATCATTGATCATCATGGAGTACATGTGGATCATGCCAATATCCAAGTCGTCTGTGACTGGCCAGCCCCAACCACACTCACTGAGCTTTAGAGCTTCTTGGGCCTTGCCAATTTCTACTCCAGGTTCGTGTTGGGATTCTCCCATATTGCATGGGTCCTCAGCCAAATAACCAGGGGTGGTGGTAAGGAGAAATTTGCGTGGGGCCGGTCCCAACAAAAATAATTCAATAATTTGAAGTAGCACTTGTGCTCAACCCCATTACTTTCACTACCAGACTTGAAACAACCCTTTGAGATCGAGACAGATGCTTCAGACTATGAAATGGGCACCATTCTCACTCAGCATGGCCACCCCGTGGCCTATCATAGTGAGACACTATCAGATGTTGTCTGTAAGTACCCTACTTATGACAAATAAATGTACTCCATTGTGCAAGACTACCACTAGTGGAGACATTACATTCTTGGGAAGGAGATAGTCATCCACACTGATCATAAGCCACTGCAGTTCATGCAGACACAAGGAAAATTGCAGAATGATTGCCATGTAAAGTGGTCCACATACTTGCAACAATTCCACCTCAATGTCAAGTATAAAACATGAAGCACCAATCGCATCACTGATTGCCTCAAAAGACTGCCAATCGTGGCACTCACCACGGTGCTAGAATCTTGCAGTCATGAGATCTCTGGATGGCCCCAACTCTATGAGACAGACCTAGACTTTGCCACCACCTACCAAATGTTGTCTAGAAATGCAGTTGTTGATAATTTCCATCTTCAAGATGGGTTGTTATGTCGTCTGGGCCATATTTGTGTTCCATCAAGCAAGCGAGCGAAGCTGATCTGGGAAGCCCACTACAATCGGGTGGCAGGACACTTCGACATCGAAAAGATAGTGGTGATGCTATAGAAACATTTCTATTGGCCAAAACTTCGACAGGAGGTCAGCAAGTATATCAGGTCCTGCACTACCTGAGCTATTTCCAAACCGACCACTAAGAAACAAGGCCTGCACACCCGTCTTCCTACTCCTGACAGGCCATGGGAATCCATCTCAATGGACTACATGTTGGGCCTCCCATCCACCAAGCGGGGAAATGACTATGTTTTTGTGGTTTTTGATCGTTTTTCTAATATGGCGATTCTGGTTTCCTGCAAGAAGAACATCACAGTAGAGGCCAATGCCAAGCTCTTCGTTGAACGATTCTAGGTATATTTTGGAATCCCACAAACCATTGTCTCAGATCCAAATAGTCAATTTCTCAGCACATTCTGGTCAAGCCTCTGGTCACTGCTGGACACCAAGCTCACCAAATCCATGACCTTCCACCCCCAGATAGATTGCCAAACCGAGGTCGTAAATCGAATGATTGTGCATATCCTTCACATGTATAAGTCGAAGAACCCCTCACACATGAGATAAGATCCTTCCCTATGGCCAACATAGCTACAACCAAGCCCTGCATAGCTCAACCAGTGAAAACCCATTTCAAGTGGGGTTGGTATTCCAACCATTGGGTCCCATATATGTTGCACTTCCCCTTGCGGTCACCTCGACAGACTCATCTCCTGCTCCAAGTGAAGATGACAAAGAAACCTGGTTCATTGAGAAGATCTAGCACATCTGCCAATAGGTTTAGGATATCCTACAGAAGTCCATTGACAAGTACAAGCAACGCCATGATCAAGATAGCATGCCACATAATTTTCAGGTGGGCAACAAAGTTTGGTTGCACTTGTAGAAAGAACGCCTTACAGGATCCCATCAAAATATTCTCCCACTACGTTATGGGTCATACGCCATCACCAAGGCCATGGGGGATAATTATTTTGAGCTCAAAATTCCTCCTTTCCTTGTCCTGCACCCAATGTTCAACGTGGATCTCCTTCGCCCTGATTTCCCACCATTATTGGACACCTCAAATGTAGTAGAACAACTGACACCAACATAGCTCAACCCCAACTGCATACAACAGGCATCCAGTGATCATATTGTGGACACACATATCAAGGGAACTTGACAACAAAGGATCCATCTTTATCGAGTCGTCAAAGCAGGGAAACTCCTACACCAAGGCAAGTGGCTCACCCGGGGCTAGATTCAACAAAAATTTCCTCATTTGATGGGGGAAATCAACACAATGGATACCATTGCTTTCTAAGGAGGGAGGATTGATCTAGGTGGATATCAGTGGCCACCCGCCTTTTCCAACTGGCTCAAAACAGTTTTCTGACAATTTTGGTAATTTACTATTTTTAGCAGTTTTAACTTTCGGGGCCATTTTGAGGGCCTAAATGAAGGTTTTTATGGATCAAGCTTCTCAATGATAGTCAAAGGCATGATTGAGCCCCCAAAATTAATATCCTTTAAGATACCTTTCCAATGGGCTATCACACGCCTAAAACGAAGATCGTATGCAAATGTTACGACCATGGGAAGTTGATGTACTAACTTACCTAGATGGGGCCCACTTGACTTTTGGCGCTTCACCTCCTAGGGTTAGGTTTTTGGATGTCTAGGGTTTTTGGAATTCTTGTTTATTGTAAAAATTCCTTCAGAGCCTCATTTTAATGTTCTTCTTTCAAATGAGCGCAACTTTCACATCTCTTCTTAGAGATAAGCCGCCACCATTCCAACAAGCTTGTTTCCGTTGCATTTTATAGTTTCATCTTATTTCCTTATTGAACATAAAACTAGTTTTACTGTATCTCTATTATTTTGTGTTAAGAACCTATTAATAATCTGTAGTCATTTTGTTCTGCTCATAAAATCCAGATCATTGTCCTTTAGTTTCTAAAATGTTTACATCCCTCGGGTCATCATCCTCATTGGAATTAATATTATAGAAATCCTGTAACTACTGAAGAGGTGCAACCCATTCATCTTTTTCTTGGTCAAGAGGGGGGTTAGGTGCCTCCTCAAAGACCTTCTGTCTTATAATTTGTAAATTTTGATCTACTTTGGGGTATTGACTCTCAAATAATAAGGTAGCTATAAAGTTCTGGGTCATACCATACCAATCTGTAGTGATGAACCACAGTTCTACTTGAAGATACCAATTGATAGGAATAGTATCCAAGATGTTAATGAAATTATGTACCCACTGTTATTTAGGAATACTACTCTAGGATTCCTCACAAATTTTCATATGGACCTTAGGACAACTCTAACCTGTGTATTGAGCTTTTGGTTTGAGAAGTGCATTGTCAATAAAGTGCGACACTATATCCACTCTGCGATGTTCCTCTTGTGTGTTCCCCACTATCTAGGTAGTGTTTCTTTCAAAGCTTCATCCAGTGCCAACATCCTCTGCTGTACTGGTACAATTTTCTCAAATTCAACTAGAAATGTCTCTAAATGATTCAGTCCATCAAATGTTGGAGTATTACCTACTTCTGTTCCAATCTAGGGAATTTCCTTGGTCAATCTGGCACACCTCCACGTAGAGACTTCATACATTTTGTTCTGCCAATTTTCCAATGCTTCTTCAGAATCTCATGAGCATACACTTTCACTTCGCTAACTTATATTTCCATCTTCTGTAGGATTAATGTAATCATGTTGCCTTGCTATTAGTTTATAGATGTTCTCTAGCTCGTATACATGGTATTCTTCTCTTATAGGTTATGTGTATCTGCGACCTTCATCAGGATCAAGAGGTGCAATGACCTTGAGGCCATTACCCTCGAATGCCATTCTTCTCTTTTTTAGGTCAACAATAGTCGAATTGTTAAAAGCCCAATCAATTCCTAACAACGAAGGATAAGGACAACTATCATCCATAATATCAATCACTTCAAATTCTGCAAATGTCCTTACCCCATCGATGCCTATAGGGACATGCTCTAGTCTTCCAAAGGGGCTCACCACTTGCTGGCTAGCCATTCTGAGTCTAATAGGAGAGTAAATGAGATTGGTTTTTCCCATTAGTTCCCAAGTCTGCTTCATCATAACATTTACTTCTGATCCCAAGTCAAGGACCACATATTCCACATCGTAGTCTCCAATCTCAACACTAAGGTGAAATTCTTTGTTTGTCCTTATTTTCCTATATACTTGATTCACAGCTTTACTCAACATAGGATCTATTTTCCCAATTTCATATTTTCTTACCAGGTGTTGTAGCTCCTGCACAACTTTTTCATATTTAATCAAATTGATACAAGTGTATAAGAATTCCATGAGCTTGCTTACCTTTTTTCCTTGTTTAGCTACGACAGAGTGATCAAATGTTGGTGGGATATCACATTCCCTTAATTCTGGTTGTGCCCTAGATGAAGAATCTTGTTCTCCTACAAATTCTTTCCTTGCTTCTTCAAAAGTATGCCTCTCTCTCCTTGGATCAAATAACTATGCCTTCTCTTCAACTCTTATGATCCCCAATCCCTCTATAGTCTTTCCTGGAGTCATCCTATCTTCTCCTGTAACTACACCTCCTCTAGTAATAAAAATGAATCTGGGGTCCTCACCGCAAGGTTCAACTGAAATTAGTTGGACTTGTTGGTTTCCTCCTCATCTCTCCTGAAGTTTAGCTAACAAAACTGGACACTCTTTGATAACATGGTCGAACGAGTTACAATAGTTGCAAGTAGTACAAGGGTTCTAACAATCCCTTGCCAAATTTCCCGGTTGTGCACAATTATAGCAAATAATCTGACCTTAACCTCAACCCATACCTCCTCCTCGTCCTCTTCCTCTGAATCCACTATGAGGCTTGAAGTTTCCTCTTCCAGGGGAGTTGACCTGCACATTGTTTCCTTCTTGATGTACTTCTCCTTGAATTCTATATGAATCCCTTGATATTTCATGCATGAGATCATAAGCCATACAATCCTTCTCGTCATGCCCCATAGATTTCAAGAATGTACAATAAATCTTGGTAGGAGTCTGGACATATTTTTTCATATAGTAACATTCACTGGGGCAATGTCTAGTTCTACATACCTTGCACCAGGGTATAGTAGCCTGCTTCAATGGGTTAGGGGCTCCAGAGGCCAAGTATTCATGAAATAAGGGACAATATTCTTTGTCACGGCCCTCTGATTTAAATATGATACACTATATATCTTCTCTTTCTCTTTTCCTTTATATTTCTTCATATCTTCCACTTGTAAGGACAAACTGGTTAACTAACTCAAAATATGACTCATACTTGGACTAGATTCTCCTACGGGGGCTTCTTCTAGTTTCATGGCGATATCCAATGCTTCACCCTACGAAGAGACCTCCTGTTGCATCATAGGGACTCTGATGTGTGGAAGGAGGGCAACAATGAACCATTCCTTATGTTGTTCATCTAGAATGTGAAAACGTAAATGGCATGCCAAGGTCTTAAACCTCTGATCAAACTCTCAAACAGGTTCAGTTATCTTCTTCTTGATCTCCTTCAAATCAGTAATGCACTGTGACTCCAACTTAGGTTTCTTTAAATCCGCACTCAACGCAGTCTTAATTTCATTCAGTGGCTTAGGTTGTGCATATCCTGAAGAAAATTTCATATACCAGCTCAGGGCGCAGTCCCTCAAGGTAGTACTAAACTGAGCTCTCTTAACAGCTTCATCGGTGACTTGCTTAATGCTCCATACAACTTCGCATAAGAACCAATGTTGATTATGATCCTCAGATCCATCTCCTATGAAGATGGGTAACCTAATTTCATCTGCTATAGATCTTCCTTGGTTTCTTGATTGAGTATGTACTAAACTGCTTGTAATAGTACTCCGATTGCTCTGAATACTCTAGTTACTATGGTTCCTTAATGCTTCTAAAACAACAGGAGGAGTAATAGTACTTACTTCGATAGTAGGCATAGTTCCTGAAGTTTCTAGTTCTTCTCGGTGAAGTTCCTCAGTCTCTACTTCCTCTTCTCTTGTGGACTCTGAATACTCTTCATCTGTTATATCCACTTCTTCTCCATTGTACAATCCCTCATCTCCATAATTTTTTTTAAATAGGTTCACAATAGGGACCTCTCTGAATTATCTCCCACTGTGCGTATGTCCAACCTCTGCGTCATTGTCGCTGTCTGAATTCTTGAAAATTAGATTTAAGATCCAACTTATTACTGTATATTCAAGATATTCTTCTCATGCAATAACATCTTAATATTTGGTTTCAAAAAGTTTATAAACTTCCCTCTAGGTATCTTAAAGAAATACCTCTCTACTTGGATATATGATTCTACTATGTCAATATCAAATTCAGTAATGTACCCTCCAATAGTGCTATCAAACTAGAGATCCACTGCTCTTGACACATTGTTATCAACTTTCTTGACTTTCTTGATCAATGATGTTGTCCAAACCATAGGTGGTATATATCTGATCTCAACCTGAGTGTCTTCTAATTTGGCTAACCACTCGTATAACTCCTTATGAACTCCTCCAAATAAAATCTCGTGTATTTTGGTAAATATGTACCTTCCCAACCAGTCTTCTGTACTAATGCTAGGATTCTTGTTCTGAGCTTCGAAGAAGTCCCTTTCTTGTTCTTCTATCCACTTCTGAATCTCGGTTTTCGATGGAAACCACCTTAAAATTCCCTCAATAAGATCCTGGTCTCGACAACGGAACCATTTTTTGGCATAGGGGTAGACCTAGGGTTCAACTCTAACAACGCACCAACAAACCCTAACTACTGGCCCTTTCAGAAACACCTGTGAAGCATATGAAGTCTCACCCGAAGTAGCAATAGGGGGTTGCAGGACACAAGTGTCTACAACCAGAGGAAATGTAAAATGATTCTAGAACACAATGTAATACAATACAAATATTCTTTACCACTATTATGCTCACTTCGCAAGGCTGGCTATATCTCTTATCTTTATCACAACAATCCAATAACAATATATCATATAGCAATTAACACAACATCAACCACAAAGAACAACAATAAATACGTGGTTCACCATCTCCCTAGGGATACGTCCACATAACTGTGTTTCTTGATATATTAAGTGAAAACATACATCTCTATATGTGCACTTAGCTGCACATCTCTCTCTCTCTCTCTATTTCTCTTTTTCTCCCTTCCCTGTGCACCTAGCTGCAAGGTTGATCTTCGCACCTAGCTGAAGATCCAGAATACAAAATTCTCTTACAACAAAACACTTCTCTCTCAATAGCACTCTCATCAACAATAATAGTAAAAAAAAAAACCAATGACCTGCCCCTCTCGACTCTTCTAGACCTTATTTATATATTACATGACTCTTAGACAACCTCAGACTGAAGTCTAAGTGTCAAAACCGTAGGTCCACTTGACCCACATTTTAAGGGCTTTCCCATCCTATCCTTCCTTTTTTTCCATGAGGTACTCCAAAGCATCCGCTGTTGTCTTCTTCTGCTTGCTGAGTTGTCCATGATCTGTCTACTTTGTTGCTTTGTCTTACTAGATCTTGTCTTACAATGGATAGCTTTTCCTTACTTCATTCCTTCTTCTTTAACCACTTCGACCCTTTCTCGGCTTGTGTTCCTTCCACGCTCTTCGTACTTCATCTTTCTTCTCCCTTAGTATTTTCTTTCTTCCTTAGTACATAACCAAGGGCTAAAAATACCCTTGTTATTCTTGATATTCAAGTGGAATTGTTGTAGGTACCTGGACCACTTCTGATGGCGGTCATTTTGTAAATTTCCTCATGTCTTCATGAATTGCAGAGGCCTATGATAATTGTGGATGATCATTTCCTTCCCCAGAATGTAATTCTTCCACTGTCGACATGCCTATACAATGGAGTACATCTCTTTGTCAAGGGTGGGTTATCGCTAAATAAAATCAGATAGAGTTTCACTGTGATAGGAAACTGGATTCTCATGTTGAATGAGGATTGCATCGATAACATAATATGAAGCATCTATATCAATATCAAATGGTCATTGCAGGTTTGGAAGAATGTGGTATAGTGATGAGCAGAGGTAGAATTTTAGATCCTCAAATGTGTTCTGTTGGGGTGTGGACCAATCAAAATTGGCCTTCGCACCACCCTTGGTCACCTTGCGTAGGGCCCAATATATATGAGAGAACCCCCAAAAAAATCGTTGATAGAAGTTGGCGAGGCACAAGAAGATGTGGATATAGATCATTATCTTTGGGGCTTACCAATTGTAGATGACTTGGATCTTGGATATATCCACATGTACACCCTGCTCATCCAAGATGTATCCCAAATATTGTATTCTCTGAATTCTGAAGGAACACTTCTCCAAATTGGCATATAACTTGTGATGTCATAGGGTTCCCAATACCCGTTGAATATGCTCCAAATGTTCCTCCCAAGTTTTGTTGAAGATGAGGATGTCATCCAAATATACAACCATAAAGGATTGTGTGAATGGCCATAATATATCATCCATCATCCGCATGAATGTGGTTGGGGTATTAGTCAAACTGAAAGGCATGACCAACCACTCAAAGAGACCTTATTTATACTTGAAGGTTGTATTTCACAAATCTGTTTGCTGAATCAACACCTGGTGGTAGCATGACTTTAGATCAATCTTATTGACAAACTTGGCTCCCTTTAGTTAATCAAGAAGATAATTAATCTAGGGAATTGGGTACTAGTTCTTGACTGTGATATTGTGTAGGGATTTGTAATCAATATGAAGTCACCATGTCCCATCCTTATTTTGTACCAAACATAATGTCTATATACAGGTTCGTTAGGAAGAGGAGCATTGGGTGTCAGATAAATGGAGCGATTTACTTGACAATCCACATTGATGCAGGAGCATCTTCATCAAAATGCAAGTGGAGGAAAACTTAGCGCCCTAATGTGTATTTTGAAGTGTTTTTGAATTTTAAAGATGGCATGTCATGAAACATATTGAAAAGATTGTAATTAAAGAAGATATTAAATGTTAAGAGGCTGAACCATTGCGTCAGATAGATGGAGATTGTATTTTCTTTAATTTAGTTAATAACAATAGAAATCTGAAGCATTTTCTCTTATCTATCTGTACCAATCATTTTTGTAATAAGACTTAGTAGTTGAAAGCTTTTAATTTGATAGGATAACACTAAGGCAGTCGGAGGGAAAATCTCTATGAGCCCTTCTTGTTTAAATATATGTATTGTATGCCCAAATGAGGTTGCTGAAGATTATTTTAGCTGAAGGATGAAGATTATTTTAGATGTTATTGTTGATTTTCTGAAGATTATCAAAATTGTATGAATCCATGTACATATCATTTGAATGAATATAACAGAGAAGCGTTGAGACAAAAGTGTTTGTTGTTGTTGTTATTGTGTCTATCTGAATGAATGGTAGGATTTTTGTTTAATTACAATTCTTTGTTATTACTTGTTCTTATGTTATGAATGCATTACATGGTCGAATGTATGAATCTATCAGGATTAGATAAGTTTCAATTGTTTCTCTTCTACGAGCTAGTGCAAGGAGTGCATAGTGTCTGTAAGGAGTGCGTTGACAAATTCTATTTTGACTAAGAAGCTCAGGAGAGATAACGTGATGCTTTAATTGCAAGGAGTGCATAGTTCCCGCAAGGTGTGCATTGACAGAGTCTGTTTTGACTCAGAATCTCAGGAGGGATAACATGAAGCTTTGTTTTCCAAGAGTGCATAGGACCACACAAGGTCTACATAGGTAGAAACACACTCAACATTATATTGTTTAGGAGGAACAATTGAGTCATGTAAGAACTGTTGAAAGGAGTGTACAGTCACCGACGAAGGGTTTTAGTTGAGAGAAACCTGTTGCAAGACGTGCACAGGGTCAAATTTTGGCTAAGTGTTATAGAAGTCATCTTGAAAAGGTGAAAGGAGTAAGTGTCAAAGAAACATCCAGGAGAAGCTTAAAGTTTTGAGGAGGAACAAGCTCAACAAAGAAATTGGATTGAAATTCTTCAGTAGGGAGGAGCCCACTAAACATTTCACAATCAATGAGCAATATCCATCCAGAGGAATCAATATCTTTCCAAACCATGAGATATGGGAGAGTTGCATGGAGGATAGTCTTAAAATCCTTTGACACTTTGTGTATTCAGAGATTTGAAAGTTCTTAAGGAGTGAGATCACCAAAGTCCAGAAGTTGTGAGGTAAATCGAGGTCATCAGTATCAAGGAGGATACTGTTAGGGTCCTAACCCACACATAGGTAGAACAATATATTCAGATGTAATAAAGGTCAATATTAATAAGGCCTTTCAATAAAATGGAATAAGGCGGTGTTAAGGTCCTAACCCGCACATAGGTAGATCAATGTATTCGGATGTAATAAAGGTCAATATTAATAAGACCTTTCAATAAAATAGAATAAGGCGGATGTAAGAAGACCTAATAGAAGCTT
>SNQJ01S0069118.1:54464-71102 GCA_010110895.2 Picea sitchensis | reverse complement strand
TTTTTGGGTGGCATGTTGGCCAAATATCACTTTTGAGTCTTGATTTTGAGGTGGTTCTGCTAGACAATATTTATTCTGTTCTATCTCCCAAGTTTCGGCCCTTCTGGGTATGAAACTTTATTTTAGGTAGTTCTCTGATATTTATTCTATGCAATGCCACAGGTCTGATCAAAATTGGATGTGCCAAGTGGAATTTACGGTAACTTCCTCACAACTTGCCGATTTTTGTCCTTTCCAGGAGATCTCACTTGTATAGAATGCCCCGCACAAAATAATTGATATAAAATTTTTAAACTCACATCCAAAATACTACAGACTGTCCGCGATCCAATGAAACTAGTCCCACTCGATTTGGATACTCTAGCAAGAAGTTATGCTTGTTTTACCTGGAACACCTTCTTGAGACTAGCCAATAGGACTAGTCTGATACCCTATATTACACAAGGTGTATCTACAAATTTAAGATGACCCAGAAGCTGCACTTTTTACCACAGATATATTACTAATTTATGTAACTGTCCTCCAGATTTCAGGGTCTGAAACATTAGAGAACAATTTTTATAGCGAAAATTCCGCAATGACGCATTTCAGGATGATTCCAGAACCCTATCTTGTAGAGGTTGTATCTCCGAAAGTATAAGGCCTCAGGAGCTGAATTTTGAACCCAACGTACCTTGATCCGTCTACTAAATACCCTCCAAGCGGTTCCTTATGAAACGTTGTAGAAAACAAGTTATAGCAAAAATTCCACGGTGTCTCAAATGTAGCAACGAAACCCCAAGACCTTGAGCTCTGATACCATATGTTAAGAACCAAACATCAATATAGCATGGAAAAACCTCAGGAAAAGTACTCAACGCCTTGAAACAGAGATAATTTTAGATAATAAGCCTCTTCTAGGGGGCAACCTCTTTTTACCCCACTTAAATGTTCAAGTACAAGATGATTCAAAATGAAAATGTTTCCTTGGTATATATAGGAGACTAGGAGGTATAATTACAACTAATGGCCTAAAGCCGACATAAATAAAATAACATTACGAATATAATATGCCCCAATTAAGGGGTAATGAACCAACATTAGGGCTTAACAGTCACCTACAAGGTGAGGTGTTTGGTCGAATTACTCCCTACTCCAACAGTTGTTGCAACTATTTCTTCACTTCATCTTCATTCACAACAAACCATCTATACAACCTAATACTGGGTAAGGGAGAGTCGGGAAAAAACTATATATCGTGCTCCACTTCTCTCTTAGGTGGTATCCCTTTAGGCTCCTAGAACACTTATCTATATGCATGTAGAAACTCCTCCAACTATTATTTTTGCTCCTTAGTACATCCCTCCAAGAATGCATTTACCCTTACTCATTCATCATGTGGTTGATTCTCTCTTAAGAAAAGAAACATGTATTTCTTACTGGAACTAATCAACTTGTTGGCTTCATTGGAACTTACTAGTGAGATATTTGATTCACCTTTGTGTGAGTTGATGATACAGGAATTCTCATCCTTGATCAGGAGGTACTAGTTTTCTCTCCACATGAAGATCGCATATGTCTTTTACATGTAAGGGCTTCCAAACACTACAACACACATGTCAAGGGGTACTACATCTAACTCCACTTTATCAATAAAATCTACACTTACAACAAATTTGATCGTATATTGTTTTGTGACCTTGATTTATGCATCATTGTTCACCTACCCCAATGAGTATGGACTTGGATGATCATGAACCTCCAACCCAAGCTTGTTGACTAGATTGGTTGCTATGAGATTGGCATGTAGACCAAAATTGAATAAAGAATCTATTGTGTTATTCTTGACCTAGATATTGAAATGGAAAAGTTTTTTCATCTCCTTCTCTTCCTTGTGATGAAGGCTATTCAAATTCACTTTCTTCTGCACTGAAGTGTGTGCAATGTTCTCATCGACATTTGAGTTTCTCTCTACCTGATTTCTTGAATCTATAGCTAGAAAGTTATTCTTCTTGGAATCCTTCTTATAGTTCTTAGGGTTCATCTCTGGATGTAGTTTCCAACACTTTTCTTCGGTGTGACCATCAATATTGCAATGGTTACATTGGTCATTGGAACATTGCACTAATGTGTAGTAGTTATCATCTTCTCGTATTTTCCTTTCCACTTCGTATTTCCCTCCTTGGAAGCGTCTAAGTGCTCTTTCTATTTGGAACCACTTAGTTGTCCTTTTTGTGGCCTATATTTTCTAGATATTTTGTTTGCACATAGGCCTCATCAACTATCATGGGCTTGAAGAGAATCACTTGCTTTCCCAAATGACTGTGTAGACCCCCCAGATAATTGAGGAGTACATCTAGGTTCTTGGGAGAAATACCCAACACGATATCTATCTTCTTGAATTTGGTGGTGTACTCTTGCACACTCTACTCCTGCCTTTTCCTGAAGTAATGTCAATGGATCCATTGGTCCTCTACATACCCAATAGGGTAGAACTAGGA
Source organism: Picea sitchensis (assembly GCA_010110895.2). Lineage (NCBI taxonomy): Eukaryota > Viridiplantae > Streptophyta > Pinopsida > Pinales > Pinaceae > Picea > Picea sitchensis. The sequence continues at coordinate 68,622 of SNQJ01S0069118.1, read as the reverse complement.
CTTAATGAGGGTTTTGAAATACTTCCACTTAGTTATGGGTAGATCACCCTCCAGCCTAAGTGTTTCTATGTAACTTCCCCACCAAGTTAATGCATAGCCCCCTAATTTTAGTCATAAATGAAATATTTTCCTCTTCTTCTATATGGAGGAAACTGAAATAAACCTCTAACTATTGCAACCATTGATTCAACTTTACTACATCGATCTCACTTTGGTATGGTTGGATGTCACTTTCTCTTCCATTTTAAATAAATACCATGAAGGGGTAATGGCACTAGAACTTGACTACTCTTTCCTTGTCTCCATTTCTAGGGTCTTCATTATCTCTCGGTTTCCCTTCTGATTTGATTTCTGAGTTAAAGCCTCCAACCTCCTCGAACAATCTGAGCTTTCTTTCTAGAGCCACCATGATGAGGGCCATATTGCGGGAAATGTCAGCAACTTACTCTTCCAACCTCACAAATCTCTCTTCTGCATAGATGATTTTAGGGGATAAATTTCGCAAATGGGATAATTTTCCATGGTTTTTCTCAAAAAGGAATCGCCAATTTCCATTTTTTCTAAAAACAATTTGCCCAAATTCCATAGAATAAAATTATTTTACCTTAAAAATCACCAAAATTTTATAGAAACTATATAAAATCCTTAGAAATTTGAATATTTATACCAAACTATCACCAAACATTTTACATTTTTCATATTAAGGACTAGTAAGATTATCCCAGGTTTCTACATTTTAATATAAATTTCCATCCTTAAAATTATCCCTGCTCTTTTGTTGGATCTCAAGGGTTGTTGTGAACAAATTCACTCGCCATGGATAGGGTTCTACGACTTTTTCCTTAAGCCAATTCCTAGATTTTGCATCTTTCAATAGATTCCCCAAAGAAAACTACTCTGATACCAATATGCTCTGTAAATTTCCATGGATATTCCACTGGAATAGTTTGTCTCAACAGATCTTATAATATTCTGAAATCTTAGACTATGCAAACTGATTTTGCTTAGATCACAGATTAATTAATTACTAGATTTGCTTGAATTTAGGAAACAACGGAAATATGAAAATGAAATAAATGAACAAAAGAACACACCATCTACACACAAAATAACACAAGATATATCCTGGGAGACCCAATACAGGAGAAAACCCAGCTAGAAGGTGAAACTTATACTCTGCTCTCTTTTCTTTTGTTATGGAAATGCAAATACAAAGAAAGAAGCACTCACTATGGAGTTTCCTTTGACACTATGTCCTGTATAGCTACTACATAATTTTTTCCTCATTTTTTATGCTCTCAAAATACCAATCCTCAATGCTCTACTCAACTATGGAACAAATTTTGTGCTAAATAATAGAAACTTTTCTCCTCCTAGTGGTCTGATAATTAACATAGCCCGATAGTCATCTAAAGTTACGTTTTTTGCATCCTCAACCCTCAATTAGTGATCAAGTTTGTACCTTCTAGAATATTCTTGAAAGTCCACACATGGATATCCCCATATGTGTCAATAATGGGGCCTGACATGGCATCCACTTGTACCATGGCAATCAACAAGATAGGTCAATTTGCAAGAAGCATAAATTTCACATATGATATCCTATTGAGGTGATTTTCACACCATTGGAAAGGTCTATGTGTGTAGATCAATGATGAGGGTGTGGCACATGTTTAGGATGTTGTAACCCCCAAAAATGACATTTAATGCCTCTAAATGGCTCTGGAAGGTTCTAGACCCCAATTTGCCAAACTGATATCTACCACTAAAATGGGCCTTGCAAGCCAATTCATCCAATTTTTCCACCCAGAAAGTACTAAGATAGATGAAAAATTATAAAATGATCCAATTCAAATCAATTATTAATAACTTATATTATATACCCTTCGTGATAAATTCACCAAGATGATAAATGTAACATTGGAATAAATTGGGCTCAACACTTAGACAACTACAAGGACAAATTGAGTCTTCACATCATTACTATAAAAAAAAATTGAATGATAATACTGTGAGGTACCATAAGTCACAATCACAATATCTAGGAAAAGGAAAGGACAATTAAGAAGAAAGAGAACTTTTGGAAAGCAAAGGTGCTAAGGTAAAACCAACTAGGTACTAGGAATTGATGCCAAATAGGAACAAAAGGGAGAGATTTCAAAATTTGTGCTACAAATGACAATGTTAAAGAATATGAATAGGGGAAAGGAATTTTATAGTCTTAATCAAGCAAATATAATCACCTCACAATCAATCAACGATTAAGTTAGAGGGAGGCCAATACCACTTTGGATGCCCCCAATGGGATAAGGATCATGGTTTATTCGAGGTTACAGGATGTCATGACTCAAAGTCCACAACCGGTGTGAGAGAGAAAGCAAAAGGGAACAGAGGATTTTATAGTCATCGAAGCATATTTAAGAGGTCATTCATAATGTATCCAACTTTAATTGTTCACACGCACAAAAACCCAACAACAAACAAGCTGCATCATAAGAAGAGAAGGGAAGACCAGGCAAGCAAGCATAATCACCTCACAACTAATCAACCCCACATAGAGAGTAAGGAAAGGGAAGTAGAATGGTGATATTATAATCATTGGGCAATCATAGGGCACGAAATGGATTCAATGCACAAATTCAAACTTTGTGCACAACATCCACTCTTAAATTTCCAATCCAAGTTTTCCTAACTAGTTCCATGTTAGCTTTTATAGCTCGAGAGGTACTCCGCATGTTTTTCTTGTATGCGGAAGCAGCCTTATATTTGCACTACTAGACACTTGACTTTGTAATGGGTTTTTATAAAGTTTTAATAAAGTGGTTCTTTTATGTAAGTGACTTTTTAATAAAGTGTACCTTATAATATTAAAGTGACTTTATTTCATAAAGTGCACTTATGTTATAAAGTGAAATTGTACTTTAATATTTTAAGTGATTTATTTTGGAGGGAATGAATCATGCCCCTTGATAATGTAAAGGAAAGATTAGATCTTGGCCTTTGGATTTAGGGATGGGGAAGGTGAAACGACACTTGGAAGGTGAAAGGTCATTTTTGAATTATAAGATAATGCATTGGGTAGTGTGCAAGACAACAACAAGAGAAGAGGATATTGAGAGATTTACAAGAGAGCTTGAGAGAGGAAAGTGGGCAGCAAGGAGGGCACATTTCCCAAAGGATATTGGGCACATTTTCCAAGGAAAATTAATGTGTGGGTGTGCTGATATTTTTTGTTGATGTTGGAGGTCGCATTGTACGGATATGTACAGTGCATACAACAAGGGAAAGAGGGCACAAATTTTGAGGCATTGGAGGCACGAATTTCAAGGTTGTTTTGAGGGTTTTTCTTGCTGCAGCAATGTCGTACATATCAGTCCATACAATAGACTATGGGCATGTTTTCCAATGTGTTTTTATCTAGGTGGGTCGTACAACAGTACGAACTTGGCACATTTTCCAAGGCATAATTTGTGGGGGCAAAATTTGGGTGTTGCAAGTGGATTTCTCTTGATGGAAATTGTAATTTTGTTGCTGATATACTTTCCTAAAGCTAATATAATCTCTCTCTCTCTCTCTCTCTCTCTCTCTCTCTCTCTCTCTCTCTTTGGGTTTCCCCACATTGGGGTTTTCCCTGACTGGTTGCCTAAATTTTTGAGTATTACATGGATGTGTAATTGTTGCTCGTTGTTTTTATTCAGTTGCAAAAGTGTGTGGCAATGTGTATTTTTGCTCATAATATTTTATGAATGTGGGTTTATACATTTCAGAGTTCATAGATGACAATTATCTCTAGGTTGCTAAGTGTATGGCATAATTTGTGCATGTTGATTTTGTCATTAAATTTCTACATGGTATCAGAGCTTGGGCTCTGACTGACATTGAGAACTGAGATTTTTGGGAGAGACTTGAAGGGGGGAATTTGTTGTTTGTTTTCCATTGAATAGTTGACAGGGAGATGGTTATTTTCATAAGGTATGAGGACCGGTTGGATGGGATTTCCAACTATTTGCAATGGAAAGTCAGGATGTCGGTTGATCCAAGGGATCAAAAAATGCTCAAAAATCAAAGTGTTCGAAATTGCTCGAAAATGATTTCATTGCATAGATTGTGTTCTCGCGATCCCAATGCAACTTTAATGGGCTCAAACAGAGTCTTTATGGAAAAGATATCATGTTCTGTTTGTTTTCCCAATCAGGCAAATTTCGTTGATTGTGCAATCCGTACAGTTTGTACATGCTGACGTGGAAGATGATTGTACATTCTGTACAGTCGTATCAATGACATGGAAAGGACACTTGGCAAGGCTTATCGAGCAGGTGACTAAGAAAATGGCGTGGCAAGGTATTGACGTGGGATAATCGTGTGATGACATGTGGCACTAATGGTGGTGATTGTACATTGACGTGGCCCAATGTTGGGCTTCCACATGGCACCCCTTAGTTGTATTAAAATTTTGGTTATGGCATATGTGGGGGTCGAATCCGCAACCTCCAGATAGGGGAAAGACTTCGTGTAGTCCAGGCCACCAATCCGTCTACTAGTTGTTGCTTACCTCTATATGGTGATGAAATGTTTTAAGTTTGAACTTGCGGGATTTTTGGTGGAAAAGGGGTTGGGGCTTAGCCCCATCCCATGGACACACAGTTGCAACCACTACCACATGTCTAGGAGCGCATGAAAAGGTGGAGGGATAGTCGACGGGTGAGGGAAGTTAGCCCAACACTTGGCCACATGGCCCATGTGACCGAGACCTCCGAGTTTAGGTGCTACGTTTTAGCTAATCGTGCGAAATTTTCTCCCAGGCAACAGGAATCACGCCAAATCTAGGTTTTGAGCGTGTGAGCTGGGTTTTAGCACTGAGGGTGCGTTTTGGAGGACAATTTTGCTGGAGGTTTTGGGAAAACTTCAGAAAATGATAACTTTCTCATTTTTTGGCCAAACCAAGTGCATAAAGAGCCTAGACAAGGGTTTTTGGACACTTTGGAGCCATTGGAGCCATCTATTTTCCATTATGAGCATTGTAAAGCATTGTATGAACAAATTTTATCATATAGTGAAAATGATCCATTGGACGTTGGACCAGGAGATGTAGCCCAAGAGAGGGGTGAACTCCTTTATCAATTTGTTGTGTTATGTGCTTATTTTGATGGTTTTTCATTATTATTATTTTTGTTCATTTCATGTGCTTGCAATTTTATCCAATTGCCCAAGACAGATACATTTACACTTGCAATTTTTATACACAAACATTTTCATTTTCATATCAGTTGGTATCAAAGAAAAGGTTTTTGAAGGTTTGATTTGTTTGCGAGTGTTTTGTTTTATGATGCTTACAAGGTTGAAGATCACAAGAGGAGAAGGACAACTTGTGGGGCCAAGTTGTCAACTTTCAGTAAGGAGAACAATTCAATCACCTCAAGTTTCAAGGAGACATTCACCAAGCATGGCTCATGAGGAGAGTCATGAAACCCTCACTTCTGATGAAGAAACTTCTAGAAAAGCCTTCTTTGATATGACAGAAATGGTGAAAGTTTTATATGAAGAGAGGAATGCAAGGTTGCATGGAGAAAGATCAAATCCTCCAAAAGGTAATGAAGGTAATGGTGATAAAACTCCAAAAGGAAATGGATGAAATGGTGACATCCACCTCCTTCACCTCCATCTTCCATGTCTTCTACCATTTCACAACCATCTCCAAATTCTCCAAAAGAACATAGTAAAACTCCTCCACAAACTCCTTTTCTTAAGCTTCATATTAAGTTTGAATTTCCTATGTACAATGGAGAGGTAAATGCTGAGAAATTGGATAATTGAATTCATCAGATTGAAGTGTATTGTAGGATACAAAGAATCCAGGTTGATGAAACTAAGATGCATCTTGCTTCTCTTATATTGGAAGGTGAAACACTCATTTGGTGGGAATCCAAAACTCAAGAGTACATGAGGCAACATGGGAAAGTTTTATCCACTTGGAGTGATTTTATTCTTGCAATTAAAAGACAATTTTATCCATTAACATACATGCAGAAAGCTATCATGGATTGGCAAAACTTTAGGCAAGCTAAAGGGAAAAATGTGCAAAGCTACACTCTAGAATTTAGGAGAAGAGCTTTGATTTTGGGTATAGATTTATCTTCTCAAGAAACTTTACTCAAATACATTGGAGGATTGCATAGCTACTTGAGACACACAATTCTCATGTTTAACCCTACAAATATAGATGAAGTTTGTGTACATGCAACTCATTTAGAAGCAAGAGGGAAGAATGCTCCTCAAGAGGGCAACAATAACCATTTTATAATAGAGACAAAGGAAAGGGGAAATTCAAATGAAAATGAAAGAAGAATGCTTCAGTCAAGAAAGAGGGAGAAAAACTCTCATGTAAGAATTGTTCAAAATATGGCTATGATGAAGACCATTGTTGGAAACTTCGTCCTAAAAAGAAACCCAAAAAGTTCAACAACAAAGAGAAACCAAAGACTGTTGCAAGTACACAACATGATTTAGGATCTGATTCTGTAGATGAAACAAAAATCACAACCATGGGTTTTCAAGGTAAGAACTCTATTGCCAGTACTAGTTCTTCAAGTAGTATCCTCAATGAAACTCAACATGAAAAAGAAAGAATAGAGATTTTCCACATAAGGTTTATTTCAAATCATACCAAGATAGATACTCTATTTGATATTGGTTCATAAGAAAACCTCATTTATGAAGACACTGCCAATAAACTAAAATTGGAAACTACTCCTCATCCTAAACCATATCCTTTAGGTTGGATATGTGACAATGCAAAATTGCATGTGACTAAGAGATGTAAATTAAGATTTTCCATCACTGCAAACCTTATAGATGAGGTAGATCTTGATGTCATTCCATTGGATATTTGTGGTATTGTTTTGGGAAGCCCATATTTATATGATAGGAGAGCCATATTTCATCGTCATGAGAACAAATATAATTTGTTTTAAAATGGAGTTGAGTACATTGTTAGAGCATATACAAAGAAGTTGAATTTGTCACTTGTAAATGTTGGACAAATGAAGAGGTTAGTCAATGCTAGTAAGAACGTTGTACTCTTGATGATCAAACCCAAAGACAATGTTGAAAAAGAAGCTTTCCAAGGATGTGATGCAAAGTTAAAATTTGATTTATATGAGGTTTTTAACAAATATGATGAGATGTTTCAACAGCCAAAAGTATTTCCTCCTAAAAGAGGTATCCAACATGAGATCCAATTGCAGCAAGATTGTCCTCTTCCAAACATTGGCATGTACAGGATGCCAGTCATGGAGAATCCTTAAATAAAAAAACAAATCCAAGAGTTTCTTGAAAAAGAGGTTATCATGCCAAGCACATCGTCATGTGGGTCACCAATGTTTTTAGTACCAAAGAAATATGGTACATGGCGCGTGTGTAGATTTCAGAGTCTTGAACAAGATTATGGTAAAGAATCGTTACCCTCTTCCTCGAATTGATGATTTTCTTGATCAATTGAAAGATGTTTTGTATTTCACTAAGTTGGACTTGAGGAGTGGTTATCATCATATTAGGATTGTTGAAGGAGACACATGGAAGACAAATTTCAAAACAAAGCAAGGTTTGTATGAATGGATGGTTATGCCATTTGGGATTTGTAATCCTCCTGCAACATCCATGAGAGTTATGAATGATGTTTTAAGGCATTTTCTTGATAATTGTGTAATTGTCTACTTGGATGACATATTGATATTTAGCAAATCTCGTGAAGAACATGTTAGGCATGTGAAACAAGTCTTAGATGTCCTGAAGAAAGAAAATTTGTTGTTAAATATGTCTAACTGTGAGTTTGGAAAGACCTCATTAGTTTACTTGAGACATATTGTTGCAGGGGGGAAATTGAAGATAGATCCCACAAAGGTCAAACTCATTTTAGATTGGCCCAAGCTTTTTGGGAGCAGCCCAATCTTGGAGAAAGTTTGTTTCTAACTTTTCCTCAATTGTAGCTCCATTACATGTTGTCACAAGCATTAAACAAGTTCTCCAATGTGGAGATAAACAACAAAAAGCTTTTGATGCATTGAAGGAGAAAATCAGTTTAGCTCCAGTGCTTGCACTTCCTGATTTAAGACAACCATTTGAGATATAAACATATGCAAGTAACTATGCCATGGGAGCAGTCTTGTTGAAACATGGTAAGCCCATATGTTTTCATTTTGAAACTTTTAATGGTGCAGTAGTTAATTATCCTACATATGCCAAGGAATTTTATGCATTGACGCAAAGTGTGAAAAAATGGAAACATTATTTGTTGGGAAAAGAAACTGTTATTCACACTAATCATCAACCTTTGCAATACTTGCAATCACAAACTAAGCTACAACAAGTAAGGCATTTCAGATGGATGGGCTTCTTGCAACAATTCCACTTGGTGATAAGGTATAAGAAAGGAATTTATAACAAGGTTGTTGATATGCTATCTAGGCCTATTATTAGTGCTTCAGTTATTCTTAAGCATAATTCTATTATGCATGAGAGCTATGTCGAACAATATGTTTTAGATGTTTATTTTAAAGATGTATATGCAACTTTGTGTCAACATAACCAAGTAGAGGAATTGGATTACCATGTGCATGATAAACTTTTGTATCATCTTGGAAAGATATGTATTCCATAGGGTGAAAAAGTCAACATCATAAGGGAAGCACATTCTTCTCTTATTGTTGTCCATTTCGGTGTAGGCAAGACGGTGGCAAATCTGCAAAGGTATTGCTATTGGCCAAAAATGAATGAAAGTGTATCACAATATGTAAGAGGGTGTTATTTATGTGCTACAAGTAAGACTAGAAATAGAAAGTTAGGATTGTATACTCCACTTCCAGTTCCTTCCCATCCTTGAAAAATCATTTCCATAGACTTTGTAGGAGGATTAACTATGTCTAAAAAAAATCATGATTATCTTTATTTTGTGGTTGATCGTTTCAGAAAAATGTGTATTTTAATACCTTGTAAGAAGCAGGTTACAGCAAAAGAAACTACACAAATATTCTTCCAACATGTATGGGTACATTTTGGGTTGCCTAAATCCATTATTTCTGATCGCGATTCTTGATTTCCTTGGAATTTTTGGTTAAGCTTATGGGCACTCATGGACACCAAGTTGAAAAAGAGCACAACATTCCATCCAAAAATTGATGGTCAGACAGAAGTGGTGAATAGAAGAATAGTACATCTTCTTAGTGGTTATTGCAGCAAACATCCTAATATTTTGGATGATTACCTACACTACATTTATCATGCTTATAACCAGGCTAAGCATTCATCAACTCAAACATCTCCATTTGAGGCATGTGTTTGGTTATTTACCAGAATATCCTTTAGATTTTATCTTTGGGAAGTCTTATCGCTATGTAAATTCCCATAGGTTGTCAGTAAAGAAGAAATCTACGAGAGGTAACTGTATCCAACCACTTCGAAACTGGAATCTTTCCCTACCAGTTTCAGAGAGGGATCTCTCTGTATGATTTAGCTATGTTTTAACTTTAAGATATTAGGCTAGTTATATAAAATAAATAAGATTAGAAGGGTTTGTTGTTTTCGTTAAGTTGGCTGAAAATGGCTCTACGCATCCATTGGGCTATGGGGTCTATATTATAAAAGTAAAAATCTAAACCAGAAACAAAGGATCCTTTTCATAGGGCAAGATAATGCATTCATTGGATTCTTTAGAAATAAAGTGATGAATAGCAGAAAAATGAGAATATCAATTAAAGTAAAGCAGCATTTAAGAATTTCTTCACTGTAATATCAGAAGATGAACATTAAAATCTTTCAAAGTCTGAAATAGGGTATACAAAGATAAATCCCGCAATGTGTGTTACTTTTAAATATTAGATTAGAAAACAATATGACAACCGAGCAAGAAGAACATTCAACATAGAAAAGAAAACATCACCAATGAATAACACGTGAGAATCCTGTGAAAAATGTCTCTTTGTATTACTGGAAGATCTCTTAATAAAAATTATAGTCTTATAGCTTGCAGGGCATAAAGATCAACCCTCAATACTTCAAAGTGTGAAGTATTTATCACCAAAAATTACATACAATCCTGTCATTAAAGATCAGGATGTGGCTAATCTAAATTTAGCTAACTAACTTAACAAGATACAAAAATTTAGGAAACTGTTTGATGATGTGTTGAACTTCATGCTAATTTCTTGGGGTGAACCGTTGGTGAGGCCTCTGCACGACCTCGTCTGACTGGATAGCTGACTAGGCTTGGACACCTCATCGACTACTCGATCAGATTGCAAAAATCTTCCCATCAAAGGTGACTGGGAATGCTGACTTTGAGCAACCTTCGGTATACTTCATCCATCTCTATGTACTTGGCAAAAGTTGGCTTGATGATGAAGATGTACCGGATCTCATGTTGTATGTTGATGTCTAACTGTAAAGCATCTAAGAATGCCTTGCCCGTGATACTGCCTTGTATTCCTGAGAATTTTGAGCTATCCTTAGCCACAGTGGCTAGTTTCTTTTTGTAATCGGCAAGTGTCATTAACTTGTCATTTATAACTCTCATACCAGGAAGGCCTTTCTTCTGCAGAGTTTCAATCTTGCTAAAAAGTCTTTGCACTCCTGCATCCATGGTCTAGACCTTTTCCTCCAGCTGTAGCATCAGTCTTCTCTTGGTCAGGACTCTCTTGACCTAAAGGATGGTCTTTGTTCTATCTTCAATCTTCAACTCCTCTAGCTCCTCCCTGGTTTTAGAATTCAGAAATTTGATGATCTCGGCAGCTTCTGTGGGAATCTCTCTCAGTTTTGCTCTTATCTTCTCGATAGCTTGTTGACTTATTTGCACCAACTCGTTTTGCTCAAACATGATTTGTATCATTGGCCATATTCCATTCATGGACTTGGTGATATCCATCCAGACACTTTCGTTGACCTCAGCGAGTGTTTTGCCCGCCACTGTTTTCTTTTGAAGCAGTTGCAATTCCTGTTTAAGTTTGTCTGAAGTTTGTTTCTCCTTGGAGTAGCTGGTTTGGAAGGAAGATTTGAGTACCTGAAGGTTCTCGATCTCCTTTTTGAGTCTACTAATCTCTGTCTCTTGCAAATTCATGTCTTCCATGGATTTATCCAGTTCAACTATTTTCTCCATAGTTGTCAGTGGAGTTGCCGAGGGAATTTCTGCTACAGACGTTGTGCTCACTCCTGTGAGTGGAACTGCGTTCAGTGGAATGACCTCCATGGGATTTGACTTCTCCTTCTCTTTCACTAGTTTTTCCAATTCCACTTCCATTTCCTTCAACTGTGCATTCTGCTCCATGATCAGTTTGAGCATCTCATCATTTTCCCCTTATGTCTCCGCTATTTCCTTTGCCTGTGAGTATTATGTTGGTGGAAGTTTTAACTGTTTCCTCAAATATGCTATATCAACATTTTTCTTTTTGAGCATCTCCTCGACTGCTTTCACATTCGAGGGATCATAACCGATCTTGAGGACCAATTCTTCCAACATCTTTATCCTGTTATCCGTGGAAAATGATGATTTTTTTTTCTAACTTCAGCTACATCTAGACGTTGTTCAGAGATACCTGTAACCTGGAGGTAGTAGTAGAAGCATTTGCCAATGTGGATAAAATCGTTTCTCCAGTTTGCCTATGTAGATCCATTTGATTAGTTGGATTCACATCACATCTTTAGTCTGAAATTTGAATGTTTCCCTTTTTTAATTGGTGATTACTTTCGGGTCTGGCACCTGTGCTTGCAGAAATGCCATGTGCATTGTACCCTTCTCAGTGTCGAATGCAGACAGCAGTCTGTGTTGTGTAGTTGATGTTTTCTTCCAGAATTGAGCATACGTGCTGCTGGTCAGCGTCTGATTTCTCTTTTTAATCAGATCATATTTCTCAAAAATACTCAATTTTGGTCTTGTATTGCTCGGTTGGTTGATTGGTGGAGTATCTGTAGGCTTCTTGGGAAACACTGTAGTTACGATTTCTTTGTTTCTTGTACTAAGGAGTGATCGATCAACCTCCAGAGTTGTAGTGGATTGAATTCCCTTTTCACCAACTGTGTAAGGTGCCTGACTAGTATTTAGCCTCTTGGTGTGTAATTGGAACTATTCAGATGACACTTCAGTGATGGAAGGTGAAGTGTCCTTCCTGGGCCTTTTCTCCTTGGGAGCCTGTGGTGTAGTGGTCTGTGAGATAGTGACCGAAAGGTCCTGCTATTCTATCTCAACCAGAGTGTTTGGCTCCCATTCGGTCTGGTTGGCGAACTTCTCTATCTTAGGCCTGGATGTGTGGACATATGGGATATTCTTAATCTTAACTCTCATCTCTGAAATTATCTCACAGGGGTCATAATGCCATATGAAGCTAACAAAAAACTTAATCTCCTTTAACAGTCTATCTTCTTCCTCCCTAGTGCCTCGGCTATTGCAGATGAATGATCCTATCTGCCCTTTGATCCTAAGTTGTTGCTTATTTTTCAGAGACACAAAATGTATTTCGTCTGAGTTGATCATCTGCCTTATGTACTCCAGGGAAAATATCCTTACGGGAAGATACTTGGGTAACTTGTATAGAGCCAATTCACACCCATACACTCTGATCTTTGTGTGGTCCTAGTACAGGTACCAGTCTCCCATTTTTGCAAGATCCGAGAGGTGTAGGATCCTCTGAATTTCCTTGTTTATTCTCGGCTCAGGTCTTCCACTGAGCATGCTCACCACGGGATGGTAGAACTGCTCAATAAATTGTTTGAAGCTAAATTCTGTAGAATTGTGTCTAAGAAGCGATGTCCACACTGTCACCGCCTGTGGCCTCCCATCTTTGTCCATTTTTTGCATTGAAAAGGAGAATTTGCCTGCTTGAAAGAATATGAACATGTATGCCAGTATTGAGGAATACCGGAACATGCCTTCTGCGGAAAAATTTGAGAATTGTTCATGAATGTTGTCTGCCAGGAAGGTGTTGTAGTCAAACTGAGTAGTGGGTCTCTCATCTGTGGAGAAAATGGACAGAAAACCCAATATGGGTTCATCCACCCATTGATCCGAAAAATACCCAAGCAAGGCGCAGAGCGACGAGATAACCTGGTTTCCCTTTACCGAGAACAGGGATGAAGGATACGGGGGATTTGTAGTGGGGAGTTGAGCGGCCTGTGGAAGAAAAAGCTCGAAAATTTGAGCTCTTTGGGGAAATGATAATTTCTGATATAGTTCCGTGATGATATCAAGGTTGAAAGGTGAGGCGGATTTGGCTTTGGGTATCTGCATCATCTGGTCAATGGTTTCAGGTGTAATGAGGAACAGAGTTTCTCCAGATGAAGAAACTATGGCTCTCTGGTTGGGAAGGTAATGAGCTTGGCATTTGAGGGCGAATTCGAGGAAATGGTGAACCTGGGGGAAAATATACAGGGGAAGGTTTGACTCCCAGAGCCCAATTTCTTCGCTCTAGTCAAGGAAAACCTCTTTGAGCCATGACTGCAAGTCTGCGAAGTCGAATTCGCATCTGGTGTCTGCGATTAAATGGTCTTTGTCTGCCAGAGGGATCCTGTCGAGGTCGACAGGAGGCAGGAGGAAAGGATTTTCCTCGCCCTCTGTTTTCTTTGATTTTGGCGCCATCACTATAACAATACCTGCAAGTAAAACAAAATGGTTAGTGGGGATGACTGTGGCTTTAGGCGATTGACTACAATGGAGAGGAAAACGGGGAAAAATTCTCTGGTGCGGCGACAGGGTAAATGATGAGGGAATGGAGGGTGAAGGTAGTATTGAGAAAACAGATACCCGTTGGGCGCGGGAGATAGGTCAGCAGGTTAACGGATAAGTTAGCCAATAATAAATGGCCAACGGGTCGTTTAGAACATGAGATGGCAGGTGACAATGACTGAAGAATACGGCTGGGTGATGTGGCGGGTATTGATTGGGCCTTGATCATGGTGAAGGGACTTGTAACAGGGTGAGAGGAATAATAGAGTAATGAGATATGATCTTTAGGGGAGAAAGTGGAAAATGACATCATGGGGTGACAGGGAATGTCAGACCATGGGAGGCGGTGGGATCTGGAACCAATGGATTCTTGCCACGTAGAGATAAGGGGCCCACCAGAAAAAAAACCATTCCGGACCCCCCCCTTCTGTTAAAAACAGAATGGTCGGGGGG
>SNQJ01S0069118.1:39093-51084 GCA_010110895.2 Picea sitchensis | reverse complement strand
AATGTAATAAATGTTAATCTAATACTAGGTTAGCCATGTGATCTGCTACTTGATTAAGTGTCCTTGGAATATATGTAAATGTGATGGAATCAAAGTTGCGAGATAGGAGTCTAATTTGCAAGTATTTGCGAAAGAGGCAAGGATCGTGAACATGATATACGTTGTTGAGTTGCAGGATGACAAGCTAGGAATATAATAGAACGCTAAGGTGACGAATGTGGCAGTGACTGGCCTCGAAGAGGAGACCAATGACAGCATCGTATTCATCTTGGTTGTTGGTGGTCAGGCCAAAACATATTGCACTCGAGTGGAGCAGGATATGTGAGGGGGTATAGAGGGGCCAAGCGGCCGAAGCGAGATTTTGGGTCCAACGACTGGCACCGTCATTGTAACCGATGTGGTAGGTTGATGGATGATGCATCTATCAATAACACGGATGATATATCATACATGAGGAGTGATGGTGGTAAAGAAGACTAAAAACTCTACAAATGTGTACAAAGAAAAACCGAAGGTAGGGGGGCTACGCTTAGGCGTAAAACTTCTTTAAGTACAACCCGTTGACAGGTTCTTTGAGAGGGTATCCTTCGGGGGAGGCCAAGATGTAGGCACCTTTAGTGAGGCAATGTTGGACGATGAAGGGTCCATGCCATTATGACTCGAATTTCCCATGGTCGAGAGTATCTTGGGCGATATCATAGGCTAACACGAGATCACCTTTGTTGAATGAGCGAAGGTTGACATGGCGATCGAAGGTGACTTTGGAATGTTTTTTGGCTGCCTCATTGTGTTGTAATGAAGATCGATGGTCTTCATCAAGGGACTCTAAGGTCAGCAGGCACTTCTCCAGTGGATCAATGTCAGGTAATAGCTCTATGGATGTGCATAACGTGGGGATTTCGCACTCGATAGGGAGGGTGGCTTTGATCACATGGACGAGGTGGAACGGTGTAAAACCGATGATAGTTTTGATTGTCGTGCAATAAGACCATAAAGAGAAAAACAACATAGGATGCCAATTATTCTTATGTTTGTTGATAGTACGTTGTAGCATGGTTTTGAGGAATTTATTGACATCCTTGGCCTTCCCGTTAGACTGAGGGTAGTACAGGGAGGCAAACTCATGGGTGAAACCTAACTTTGAGGAGAGTTCTACAAATATCTTGTTCTCAAAGTGTTTACCATGATCATAAACTAACTGTAGTGGGACTCGAACCGGGTAATGACATGGTTGAAGAAAAAATGTGTTCTTGTGTCAGCGATGTTGTTAAATGTGGGCATGGCTTTGACCCATTTGGTAAAGTAATCCACTGCCACGACAATGTACTTATGTCCATTACTAGATGGAGGATGGAAAGTCATGAAGTCTATGCCCCATTTACAGAAGGGTTCGATTGTGATGACTGGATGTAGAAGAGATGGTGGAGCTCTTGCTTTGTTTGCATAAAGTTGTCATTTGTCGCATTGCTTGACAGCATGGATGCAGTCATGAAACAAAGTGGCCTAGAAGTACCCTGCTCGAATGATTTTTTGGGCGGTGGACCTACTCGAGAGGTGACCACCACAAGCGTCATTGTGGCAATCGTTCAAGACTTTGTCAGCTTCATCGATGGTAAGACATCGTCGAAGAATGGTGTTGATCCCATGTCGATAGAGAATGTCTCCGATGAGGAGGTATCGGGGGGCTTGATGGTGAATGCATCGACGATCATCTCGAGAAAGATGAGACCCAAACTTATGTGTACAAAGGTAGGTGAGAAGGTCATTGTACCAGGGGTCATCGAAGGGAATGAAGAAGAGGTGTTCGTCAGGGAAATCCTCATTAATGGGGGAAGCTTTAGCATGTGAGGGAAAAGTCGTAATGAGTTCGGCGAGGACAAGAGATTTCTTGCTTTTGGGAGTAGATAACTCTAGATCGTATTCCTAGAGGATAACGATCCATCGGGAAAAATTTTCATTAATCTGTTGTCGACTAAGCAAGTACTACATGGGGTTGGAATCTGCAATGACCTTAGTAGTTCGAAGCATGATATAATGTCGCAGTTTTTGGACTACGAGGACAACTACTAATGTGATTTTCTCATCATGATTATACTTCAAGGGTGTCCCTGAAAGGTTTTTACTAATGTAGTAAATGACATGTTCATGCCCATCATCCCCTAGTTGGACGAGGACTCCTGCTACTGAGACGGTTGAGGCTAATAAGTAGAGGATGTAATCGCAATCATAGTCTGGGGGACTAATCAAAGGGGCATTGGATAGGGCGGATTTGAAATCATCAAAAGTTGATTGAGCATGTTCATCCCATCGAAATGGGATATCATGATGTAGTAAGTGGAGAAAACCATGTGCGTGATTGGTGTAGTCTGGGACAAAGTGACGTAAAAAGTTGGTTTTGTAGTTGGCGTAAATTCCTCGGTGGTGGAATTTATGTGATAGCTTGGACCTTGAGGGGGTCCACAGTGATGTTGTGTTGGGACACAATGAACCCAAGGAGGTTCCCAACAGAGACGCAAAATACACACTTGAGGGGGTTCAAGCAGATATTATATTGGTGACATCGTTGGAAAAAAATACGTAAGTCGTCTAAATGATGGGTTCGCTTTTTGGATAGAGTCATGAGGTCATCCAAATAAGCAAGGATGATGTGAGAAAGATCATGAAAAACATAGTTCATGGCCCGTTGAAATGTAGCATTGGCGTTTTTTAGTCCAAAAGGCATGACATGATAAGCAAAGGTACTCCAAGGGGTTGTGAAAGTGGTTTTGTATTGATCTGTTGGGTGGATTTGAATTTGATTACATTCGGAGAACCCATCCATAAAGGATAGTGCCTCGTGGTCGGCACAATCATTGATGATTTGGTCGATGAACGGAGTTGGGAAGCTGTCTTTGGGACAAGCATGGTTGATATCATGAAAGTCTATGCAGATGTGAATAGTTCCTTGTTTTTTGTTAATGGGGACAAGGTTGGAGACCCACGAAGTGTACGCAATGGGGTAAATGAAACCAACAACACATAACTTGTCAATTTCATCTTTGATAGTCACATATTTGGATGGGTGGAGGGGGCATTGCTTTTGACGAACAAGGGCGACATATGGCCATGTTTTGATTTGATGTTCGACTATAAAAGGATCGAGGCCAGGCATCTATGTATATGACTAGGAAAAAATATCCCGATATTCCTGAAAGAGATCCTTATAAGCAGTGAGTTCTTCGGATGAACATGGAGTGCCAATGGTGATTTCTTCTACAATTCCTGGTTTAATGGAAATGTCAAGTTTGACAGTGGGGGAGATGTTGGCCATGTTGCCTTCTTCAAAAGCATCTGGGGCAGGGATAGGGTTGTTAAACCAGTCTATATGCTCGAAGGAATAAAATCCTTGGTTTCGATTGAGCACAAGGAATCTTCGGTAGGAGGGTGAAAGGCCTCCTGTGAAAGGAAAAGTATTCGATGATAGAGCGCATTCCATGGGCAATCGGGGGGTAGTGAGTTCCTCCGGAATATCTTCTTTATAGTGAAAAATGTGAGAATACAGGGGATCCTGGGAGGTGATAGGGGAACTGTCAATGTGTAAGTGTTATTTTCCTCAAGTGGTGAGGATGTAAAAGGGATATCGTGTACCAGGTGCGAGGGCCCACTGGACATAAAGAAAATGTTACGATATTGTGGATGGTACTCCGTTCGCTCGGGGACTGACGATGAAATATAACAAATTTCAGTAATGTGAGCCTCTGTGGAGGGTGACTAAGGGGGATTTGGCCGAGACGTGTGGCATACTGCGGCTAAGGTTTGGCAAAATTAAGGTAGAGTTGGGCAATGATGAGTGTAGTGGCCATATTCTGAGCATATGGCACAAGAGAATTTGGTGCGTAACCCTTTATTGCGTGTGGTTGAGGACTTCGTAGTAGCAGTGAATGTACTTGGTGGAGTATCAAGCAATGGGGTTTCTTTGGGGAGCTGAATAAGGTTGCGTAACTCGGGAAGAGTAGGACATCTGTTGGTGGGGTGTCCTTCTCTTTTGTATAGTGCGCAAGGAGGTTGAGCTCGGGGAGGGAGCGGAGCTGTGGGCTCGTTCTTCCTTCGTCTGCCCCCAGTGGTGGTGGTGTTGCTGCTACTTGGGGGTGGGGGTGGTGTGGAAGGAGCCTATACTGGGATCTACATCGGTAATCCCTTTGTCTGAGGAGGGAGATATGGTGTAGGAACCATCGTGGGTGGATGAAGATACCATACAGAGATGGAAAAAACCATGTTAGGAAGCGTAAGGGTGGTAGCTACCTGGAATGCTTGAACTCCAGGTGGGGGTTAGAAAAAGAGAATTTGGGTAATGGCTTGGGGGAATGTCTCCCAAACTGGAATTTTCCCTAGAGGGGAGGAATTTGGGACAAGTGGTGCAGTGGTGTTCTCATGGAATTCATGAGGTAAGATTTTTGCGATTGGTGGAGATTCAATGTGGGGAGGGGCCTCGGTGGGAGGAATATTGTCTCTGATATCGACTATGTTAGAGGAAACTACACATACTTGTGCTAAACTAGATGGGGTGAGGAGAGGTGGTGCTCCATGATAAGTTCCTAACAAGGATGGTTTTTTAAAGATTCCAGGGCCAATGTCGACAACTGGAAAAACATCCGAGCTCGCATGGACAAGAGGGGGGATGTTATCAATGTTGGCAGAATGATTAGGCTCGTAATGTGTAAGTTGTTTGATGGTGACGATTTTCCCATTATGGGGGAACATCATCATACGAAACACAGAAGAGGCAACCGCCTTCATAGCATACAAGTAGCTACATCCGAACAATATATTGCAATCAAGTGGGGCGTCGATAACTTCAATATCAATCAAAATAGTTTTTTCCCCAAGTTCTATGAGGACATTTTGGAAGAACCCTTCAGGGGATGATGTTTGACCATCATAAGCTCTCAGGGTGATGGCAGATGGTACTAGATCAGGTGAGCCAAGTTTATGCCATACTATTTTGGACACGATGCATGTGGATGCACCTTCATCGATGATGCACCGATGAACTGTGATGTTCCAGATCTTAACTGGTATCTGGAAAGCTACCAGGGCGGGGAGGTGAGGTTCTTCGCTATCTAGATCAAAGATGATGACTCGAGTATCCGCTAGGTCGACTACCCCCAAGGCGGAAAAAAAGGATTTTCGTTGATATGGACAGGTTGGACCTCCAATACAGACATGGTTGTGGGAGATGTGCTAAGTCGTCGAACAGACTGTAGTTATGGGATACCCTAGCATGAGGATTATGTACATTTTGTCATAACGACATGCGAGGTATGCGAGGGTTTGGTTCAGTGTTAGGGCATAGAATCATCAATGGTTGTCCTGCTAGAGTGAGAACTACTTCTGAGGTGGTTGGTGTAGAGTGAGGAGGCATGCCGTATTGACGACCGTGTGTTTGCAGAAGAATTTATTCTTCATTAGTAAGGAGGATATTGCAATCAGTCGTATTTCTAGGTTGATTGGGACCTGGGTTTTGATACTTCCTCATTTGTGGTGGGGTTGGGATTATCTCTTGTTGGGTATTCATCACACCTTGGTGTGGAATAGAGTTTTGAAAAACAACTGGAGGTGGTGGTTGAAAATAATGTTTTGGGTTCGGCTGAGGGGCGGGCGGTGCTGGAGGACGTTGCGCATTCATGGATTCTTTCATCTGTTTGAAATCGACAATTTGGGGGCAATGGTGAGTATAATGGCCATATTCACCACATAGAGTACAAGGGAAGTTAGTTATGAGGTTATTGTTCTTTCCTTGTCGTGGTTGATTGTTATTTTTCCCCCCTTGGGGGTTTTGGTTGCTTTGATTTTGGTTGCCCCTAGCGAGATGGTTTTGTTGAGGGTTATTTCCTCCTAGACCCGGGTTGTTATTGTTTCGATTTTTCCCTTTATTCTTGGCATTATTCGGCTAATGGGCCATATTTTCCGTATTCAATTGTTCAAAAATCTAAACTTGTTGAATGGGAGAGGGTTGAACAAAGTTAACGTCAGCATGTGGTTGTCCTGGTGGAGGAGCAACCGGCTGGGGGGGACCAGGAAATGCAAAATATGGATTGTTTTGTGGAGACAATCCATATGGTGTGTAGTAAGTTGAAGCATTTCCACTATTGTTGAGGTTATATGCGGGGGTTGAGGATGAACTCGTACTTGGTTGAGAGATCAGATGCATCATGGGTACCTATGGGGGTCCACCCAATGGTGGAGGGGGAACAACAAAATATCATTGTTGATGAGTGGGAGGAGGGAAATAAGATGTCTCTCCATATGGTTGTGGATATGGATGTGCACCATAGGTGGGTGACAAGTGGCCATAAGGGTTGAGATGGGTCATAGAACCAATCAACCCATCCACAATGTGAGACATCCCAGGTTTGTCATGGCCAAATGGTATGGGTCTGGGTGCATCAGGTAACACGGTGTATAAGTAACCTGACTTGGCATATATGAGGTCAAACTGTTGGGCCTTGCTGATGGCTTCCTCTTCTGATTGAGGAAAAGTTGATGCTACATCCTTGGCAATAATAGAGACGAGCAATTTGGGAAACCAATCGAGACGTTGTTCTTTGGTGGTTTTTGCTTTACACAAACTACATTGTCGACGCCATTCATGGATGTGGTCAGCAATATGGATAGTAGTGGTTTGTTTGAACTTAGAGAGAAGTTCTAAGCTAGTATCATGACGAACTGGTAGTTAGAAAAAGGGAAAAAAGGCATTCGCCAATGATTCAAAGGTCACATGGGACTCTGATTTTTCGTCCACATACCATTTGGTTGATAAACCCATGAAAGTTCATTGAAACAAACTTAAGAGGATGG
Source organism: Picea sitchensis (assembly GCA_010110895.2). NCBI lineage: Eukaryota > Viridiplantae > Streptophyta > Pinopsida > Pinales > Pinaceae > Picea > Picea sitchensis. The sequence continues at coordinate 44,247 of SNQJ01S0069118.1, read as the reverse complement.
AATCATCCATGATGTTGTTTGAAGAGCACCATAAGTGGAAGGTCATAACATGGTTGGTGGGATCGTCCCTTGGTTTTCCTTCGAACTTTGGAATGTCTGAAGGCAATTTTGTAGGCATATTGGACCAAGTGGGGTCATGAAAAATGGGATCATTCATGAGTTTGGTTAAATCAGGAATGTTAAGGGATGTCAAGTATGGCATAGGGAGATTTGGCAGAGGATTAGTTCCATCCATCGTGTGTGTAGGTAATGGACCTGTCCCTTGAGAGGGATTCGGTGGGGTTGTACTTATCCCTTAAGAATAATTTTGACCCCCGCCTCCTTGTGAAGGAGAACTAATAGATGGATGGCCTTGGGGATTTTACCCAAGCAAAGTGGAACCCAGTAAAGCTGATCCCAAAACAGTAACACTCACAGGGGTGTGAGATGGTTGAGCTGGTGAGTTGGAGAGACTAGGGACTCCTATAATAGGAGGGAGATCCTGCAAGTGTCTAGAACGACGAGGATTCTATGGTTCCCCTATGGTTCCGACTAGCAGAGTGGATGTGTGCAAATAGTGACAAGAGAAATAAATGAACAAGAGCTTTTGACCTTCACAAAATGGTATAACTCACAATTGCATGTAATCAAATGAACATCATACATAAATCATTTGTAAAGTAAAAAAACATGTGGATGGGTGGATTTTGTCCATGTGGGGGGGAAATAAAAACAAATGCTTGTGTCCTAAAAGACATATTGTCCTTCCTCTCAATTTATCATTAGGCCTTCCAAGAGCACTCAACAGTAGGGTCTGAAGCCACCGGAAGAGGAACTAGTGAAGGTTGAAGTAATTAGTTATAATGAGGGGTAGAGGGTGCATATCCAAAAGAATTGGCGATATTTCCCAATAGCCACAAAAAATCTGATCAAGGTGTGATTGCAACCCACAATCAACACCTGGGTGGATATCCTATGTTTGGCCACTAGTTACCTCGGTCAAAGTGCGGAATTTAAATTTTCGGCCTCAGAAATGGGTCACGAGCTAGATGCCCTCACAAGAATTAGGTGACTCAAGGAGGGATGCACAAAACAACCAGACCTCGGCCTTCGACCCTTCACGAGTATCTCCCTACCTTATGGTGTAGGAACACTTGACTTGGAGGATTTAAAAGTTCCTTATTTCTCAACTTCTATTGTTTGAAAATGTGAGAACCTGATAACGGGGGGTTATTTGGATGCCTACTCTCGAGATCTTACCTAGACTAAAAAAAATATTTTGGCACCTCCTGTGGAGGAAAATTTAGTGTGTTCTTAGAAAAATTTTAGATGTGGTGGGATGAGAGATTGGGGTCATGGACCAATCTCGTTTGAATTAACTTGGTGTGGATAATTTCCAAAGAAGTAGTCGGATCTTTCAAAATTCCTTTGGAGAAAGTCGACTTCGACCTCTACAATTCTAATAGAAATTATGTGTGTGAGGAGTGGCTTTGTGTGCAAGAAAGTGAAAAGTGTGCAAAGATTTTTATAAGTTAAGTCTGAGATTGCAACATGTGGACTTCATGTGGTCCTTACAAATCTTTTTACCTAGCTTACTATGTGTCTTTGGTACAACCTTGCAGAATATTTAAAGCCCTAAAAAACTAGCAATGTGGACATATGGGTCCTTACAAAACCTTTAAACTCCCTAGAATGTTGTCTATTCTCAGAAAGCTTTTGAAACTATCCTAGAATTGTAGATATGTGGGCATGTATGGACTCATTACTTTGATCTTTAAACTTTCCTAGAGTGTGAGCTAAACTAAGAAATATTTTTAGAAACTATCCTAAGATTGCAAACATGTGGGCATGCATGGGCCCTTACAAAGCTTTAAGATGATTTCCAAAACTAAGAGGAACCCTTGGGGGGGATTTGTCCTCTCCTAAAATTTTTTTAAGGGAGATGAAATGTTCTTTTAACAACTTTTTTTGATTCCCGAGACCACACTAAGGTGCGGGGGAAGAGCATACTTGAGGGTTAAAATTAATTTATGGTCCCAATTTAATTTATTATGTATGAAAAACAATAATTTCAACTCAAAATTTTACAAGCCAAATGAACCATCCATGTGGCAAAAAAGAAAAAGAGAAGAATAGTGATTCTTTTTACCACTATGTGCTTATGTTAGCTAAGCTTTCTTATGAGAAGGGACTCTAAGTTAAGTGTAGTTTCCTTACAAAGTGCAAGAAAATAAAAATATGAAGGCTAGGGGCCCTCAAACCATTCATAAAAACCCTTACAATTTGAAAAAATTGGACTTATGTGTAGGATACAGTTCTGACAGGCGCATAGAGGGCGCACAATGCACAGAGTAAAGAAGCATGTTTTGTGCACAGTGCGTATCTGTGGACCTTGAAAGCCGTGCACTTCATGTCACGCGTTGGGGAGGAAATTTCCAAGTGAAATACTCCTTCCTTGGCTTTGAATTTTGACTTTGGCAGGTTAGGCTAGGCCGGTTTTGGTACCCGCATGTCAAAACAATCAAAATAAAATGCTCTCAAGAATTAAATAGGGAGGAATTTGATACCTATACCCAGTATGGTCGCCAATCTGTTGTATTGGTTTTGTCTCTTGGGTGAGCAAAAACACAACACTTGCATGTTTAGATAAGCCTGTTAAACAAGACAGAAGTTTGTGAGTGGGTTAGATAAACCAAACACACATGAAAACAAATAAATACAACTAAAAAAAACTAAAAAATAAATGTTAGAGAAGCTTGAGAAACTAGAACCATGAAAATCAAAAGAATGGCCAACACATTGTTACCAATGGATCAATAGATTGATAGGAAAAACATTGTAGAGAAAGACAGGGACTTATGAGTCCCCTCTTCCTCCTTGGGAGGGCTCGTGAGTTCCCTAATTGAGAGTTCTTCTCTTCATACAATGGAAGTAATGACAAATGGTGAAGAAATACAATGCCTATTCCCTCAAGAGGTGAGTGGAATGACCTATTGCAATGGTGCTTGAAGGCTTCAAAGAGAAAGATGATTCTCAAAGAAGAATTATTGCAACATAACAATACCTTGAAGATCTTATTTTCTTAACACACCCATGACACATACTTATAGCATCCATTCATGACAAAATGCAATTGGTTCATAGTGTGAACAAGGGGCCTTTTAGGGCACTCTTTATCCCTTGACCAACCTCTAAGTTAGATTCCGCTAAGATATAAGTGTCAAATCGTGTTGGGGGTCGGACTAGAAGTGGTTGAGGGGCCGACCAGAGTCATAAATGTGTCGTTCATAGAAGTGCACGACTTTTCTCGTAGACAATCGCGCATTTTGCCCATAGTGCGCGCTGAGGACTGTGTTGGCCCGCGCATGTTGTGCATTGTGCGTGTGCTTCCTTCGATTTTTGACCCAAGTATATAGTTTTTTTCCTTTTGATGGATTTTGGTGTTGTAGATGGACTAATTGTTGTTGGCATTGATGTTTTTCTTCAACCATTGTGTGCAGTGTTGCGGACGATTTTTCGGTGATAACACTTTGTCAACACCATAGTTGTTGTTCCATCAGGAGACCCTGTAGCTTTGGATTTGCATGAGGTAAAGGAGGCCAAAGCTCATAGGCTTATTCTGGATGGGGTGAAGGACCACTTTATTCCTCACTTGGATGAGAAGAAGACAACCAAAGAGATGTGGGATGCACTTAAAAACTTGTACGAGGAGAATAATGAAAACTAGAAGATGGCCTTGAAGGATAAATTGCATGATACCAAGATGGGTAAAGGTGGGAGTGTGACTTCTTATCTTACCCGGGTAGCTCAAGTGAAAGATGAGTTGGCTGCAGTTAGGGAGGTCATATTAGATTCAAAGTTGGTGAGGATAGCCTTGAAAGGCTTCACTAAGGAATGGGAAGTCTTCGTGAAGTGTGTGGTGGGTCGTGAGCATCTTCCAGATTGGAGCAAACTGTGGGACGATTTCACTCAGGAGGAGATCTGGGAAGGATCTCAGAGCAGTGGACAAAAGACAGATGGAGCTGATGAAGATGTTACTCTTGCTATAAAGGGAAAGGGGAAGAAGAAAGGAAATTTAGGGAGAGACTTAAGTAAAGTCAGATGTTACTGTTGTAACCAGTTGGGGCACCTTGCTTCTCAGTGTTCTGAGAGGAAGAAGAAGAAGAAGGAACGGGAGGGGCCTGATACAGCTGTTGCAACAACCATGGAGGACTTTTCTTCTAAGTTTCATAAGGACTTTTCTTTGGTTACTCTAGTATCCAGTGTCGGTAGTGGAAGATTTGGGGGTGATATCAGATGGATTGTTGACAGTGGAGTCTCTTGTCACATGACAGGAATATGACGAGTATTCCTTATCATCATAGAGACGGGTCATAACCAAATGGTGGAGAGTGAAGGAGGCATGGCACGAGTTGTACGTGGAGTTGGAAGGGTTAGATTCTGACTAGAGTATGGAGGATTCCTGGATCTTGATGGAGTTCTCTTTGTTCCAGGGTTGAGGGTTAACTTGCTCTCAGTCTCGGCCTTGGAGGATGTTGGATATTGTACATTGTTCGAGAGGGGACATGTATTTATCTACAGGAAGGGAGTGGACCTGGTTGAACCACGATTGATTGGTGATCGAGTGGACAGGTTGTACATGTTGTGAGGAAAACATTTAGGATATGATTCAGCATCGGATGAGGAGCAAGAGGCTCCTGAGAATACGGTGGGCCCAAGGATTCAGTGTTGCATTCCGAGAGAAGAGAGGGAGTCTCTTTTGATCACCCACAGGAGGCTCAACTGGTGTGATTGAATCGATGCTCAGGGTGGAGTGGATTCTCCTAGGAGCTCAGGGTTCAGAGTCGTTGTCAGGAGAAGATCTTTTGGTTCGAGTTCTGTGCAAGTGTTGGGGTTGACTCCAGATTTAGAGGGAGCTCCCACTGCAAACAGTGTGATGGGACCGGATGATGGTGATGGTGATGGCAGTGAGTACATCCCTCGCTAAGAGGGAGTGTTAGTTTTTATAGCTTGGGAGGTACTCCACATGTTTGTCTTGTATGCAGAAGTAGCCTTATATTTGCACTACTGGACAATTGACTTTGTAATGGGTTTTTATAAAGTTTTAATAAAGTGGTTCTTTTATGTAAGTGACTTTTTAATAAAGTATACCTTCTAATATTAAAGTGACTTTTT
>SNQJ01S0069118.1:27451-39083 GCA_010110895.2 Picea sitchensis | reverse complement strand
GAAATTATGTGTGTGAGGAGTGGCTTTGTGTGCAAGAAAGTGAAAAGTGTGCAAAGATTTTTATAAGTTAAGTCTGAGATTGCAACATGTGGACTTCATGTGGTCCTTACAAATCTTTTTACCTAGCTTACTATGTGTCTTTGGTACAACCTTGCAGAATATTTAAAGCCCTAAAAAACTAGCAATGTGGACATATGGGTCCTTACAAAACCTTTAAACTCCCTAGAATGTTGTCTATTCTCAGAAAGCTTTTGAAACTATCCTAGAATTGTAGATATGTGGGCATGTATGGACTCATTACTTTGATCTTTAAACTTTCCTAGAGTGTGAGCTAAACTAAGAAATATTTTTAGAAACTATCCTAAGATTGCAAACATGTGGGCATGCATGGGCCCTTACAAAGCTTTAAGATGATTTCCAAAACTAAGAGGAACCCTTGGGGGGGATTTGTCCTCTCCTAAAATTTTTTTAAGGGAGATGAAATGTTCTTTTAACAACTTTTTTTGATTCCCGAGACCACACTAAGGTGCGGGGGAAGAGCATACTTGAGGGTTAAAATTAATTTATGGTCCCAATTTAATTTATTATGTATGAAAAACAATAATTTCAACTCAAAATTTTACAAGCCAAATGAACCATCCATGTGGCAAAAAAGAAAAAGAGAAGAATAGTGATTCTTTTTACCACTATGTGCTTATGTTAGCTAAGCTTTCTTATGAGAAGGGACTCTAAGTTAAGTGTAGTTTCCTTACAAAGTGCAAGAAAATAAAAATATGAAGGCTAGGGGCCCTCAAACCATTCATAAAAACCCTTACAATTTGAAAAAATTGGACTTATGTGTAGGATACAGTTCTGACAGGCGCATAGAGGGCGCACAATGCACAGAGTAAAGAAGCATGTTTTGTGCACAGTGCGTATCTGTGGACCTTGAAAGCCGTGCACTTCATGTCACGCGTTGGGGAGGAAATTTCCAAGTGAAATACTCCTTCCTTGGCTTTGAATTTTGACTTTGGCAGGTTAGGCTAGGCCGGTTTTGGTACCCGCATGTCAAAACAATCAAAATAAAATGCTCTCAAGAATTAAATAGGGAGGAATTTGATACCTATACCCAGTATGGTCGCCAATCTGTTGTATTGGTTTTGTCTCTTGGGTGAGCAAAAACACAACACTTGCATGTTTAGATAAGCCTGTTAAACAAGACAGAAGTTTGTGAGTGGGTTAGATAAACCAAACACACATGAAAACAAATAAATACAACTAAAAAAAACTAAAAAATAAATGTTAGAGAAGCTTGAGAAACTAGAACCATGAAAATCAAAAGAATGGCCAACACATTGTTACCAATGGATCAATAGATTGATAGGAAAAACATTGTAGAGAAAGACAGGGACTTATGAGTCCCCTCTTCCTCCTTGGGAGGGCTCGTGAGTTCCCTAATTGAGAGTTCTTCTCTTCATACAATGGAAGTAATGACAAATGGTGAAGAAATACAATGCCTATTCCCTCAAGAGGTGAGTGGAATGACCTATTGCAATGGTGCTTGAAGGCTTCAAAGAGAAAGATGATTCTCAAAGAAGAATTATTGCAACATAACAATACCTTGAAGATCTTATTTTCTTAACACACCCATGACACATACTTATAGCATCCATTCATGACAAAATGCAATTGGTTCATAGTGTGAACAAGGGGCCTTTTAGGGCACTCTTTATCCCTTGACCAACCTCTAAGTTAGATTCCGCTAAGATATAAGTGTCAAATCGTGTTGGGGGTCGGACTAGAAGTGGTTGAGGGGCCGACCAGAGTCATAAATGTGTCGTTCATAGAAGTGCACGACTTTTCTCGTAGACAATCGCGCATTTTGCCCATAGTGCGCGCTGAGGACTGTGTTGGCCCGCGCATGTTGTGCATTGTGCGTGTGCTTCCTTCGATTTTTGACCCAAGTATATAGTTTTTTTCCTTTTGATGGATTTTGGTGTTGTAGATGGACTAATTGTTGTTGGCATTGATGTTTTTCTTCAACCATTGTGTGCAGTGTTGCGGACGATTTTTCGGTGATAACACTTTGTCAACACCATAGTTGTTGTTCCATCAGGAGACCCTGTAGCTTTGGATTTGCATGAGGTAAAGGAGGCCAAAGCTCATAGGCTTATTCTGGATGGGGTGAAGGACCACTTTATTCCTCACTTGGATGAGAAGAAGACAACCAAAGAGATGTGGGATGCACTTAAAAACTTGTACGAGGAGAATAATGAAAACTAGAAGATGGCCTTGAAGGATAAATTGCATGATACCAAGATGGGTAAAGGTGGGAGTGTGACTTCTTATCTTACCCGGGTAGCTCAAGTGAAAGATGAGTTGGCTGCAGTTAGGGAGGTCATATTAGATTCAAAGTTGGTGAGGATAGCCTTGAAAGGCTTCACTAAGGAATGGGAAGTCTTCGTGAAGTGTGTGGTGGGTCGTGAGCATCTTCCAGATTGGAGCAAACTGTGGGACGATTTCACTCAGGAGGAGATCTGGGAAGGATCTCAGAGCAGTGGACAAAAGACAGATGGAGCTGATGAAGATGTTACTCTTGCTATAAAGGGAAAGGGGAAGAAGAAAGGAAATTTAGGGAGAGACTTAAGTAAAGTCAGATGTTACTGTTGTAACCAGTTGGGGCACCTTGCTTCTCAGTGTTCTGAGAGGAAGAAGAAGAAGAAGGAACGGGAGGGGCCTGATACAGCTGTTGCAACAACCATGGAGGACTTTTCTTCTAAGTTTCATAAGGACTTTTCTTTGGTTACTCTAGTATCCAGTGTCGGTAGTGGAAGATTTGGGGGTGATATCAGATGGATTGTTGACAGTGGAGTCTCTTGTCACATGACAGGAATATGACGAGTATTCCTTATCATCATAGAGACGGGTCATAACCAAATGGTGGAGAGTGAAGGAGGCATGGCACGAGTTGTACGTGGAGTTGGAAGGGTTAGATTCTGACTAGAGTATGGAGGATTCCTGGATCTTGATGGAGTTCTCTTTGTTCCAGGGTTGAGGGTTAACTTGCTCTCAGTCTCGGCCTTGGAGGATGTTGGATATTGTACATTGTTCGAGAGGGGACATGTATTTATCTACAGGAAGGGAGTGGACCTGGTTGAACCACGATTGATTGGTGATCGAGTGGACAGGTTGTACATGTTGTGAGGAAAACATTTAGGATATGATTCAGCATCGGATGAGGAGCAAGAGGCTCCTGAGAATACGGTGGGCCCAAGGATTCAGTGTTGCATTCCGAGAGAAGAGAGGGAGTCTCTTTTGATCACCCACAGGAGGCTCAACTGGTGTGATTGAATCGATGCTCAGGGTGGAGTGGATTCTCCTAGGAGCTCAGGGTTCAGAGTCGTTGTCAGGAGAAGATCTTTTGGTTCGAGTTCTGTGCAAGTGTTGGGGTTGACTCCAGATTTAGAGGGAGCTCCCACTGCAAACAGTGTGATGGGACCGGATGATGGTGATGGTGATGGCAGTGAGTACATCCCTCGCTAAGAGGGAGTGTTAGTTTTTATAGCTTGGGAGGTACTCCACATGTTTGTCTTGTATGCAGAAGTAGCCTTATATTTGCACTACTGGACAATTGACTTTGTAATGGGTTTTTATAAAGTTTTAATAAAGTGGTTCTTTTATGTAAGTGACTTTTTAATAAAGTATACCTTCTAATATTAAAGTGACTTTTTAATAAAGTATACCTTCTAATATTAAAGTGACTTTTTTTTCATAAAGTGCACTTATGTTATAAAGTGAAATTGTACTTTAATATTTTAAGTGATTTATTTTGGAGGGAATGAGTCATGTCCTTTGGATTTAGGGATCGTGAAGGTGAAAAGACGTTTGGATGGTGAAAGGTCATTTTCTAATTATAAGAGAATGCATTGGGTAGTGTGCAAAACAACAACAAGAGAAGAGGAGATTGAGAGATTTCTGAGAGAGCTTGAGAGAAGAAAGTGGGCAGCAAGGAGGGCGCATTTCCCAAGGCAAATTTATGTGTGAGTGCTGATATTTTTTGTTGTTGTTGGAGGTCGTACTATACGGATCCGTACAATCTGTACAACAAGGGAAAGAGGGCACAGATTCGAGGCATTGGAGGCACATATTTCAAGGTTGTTTTGAGGGTTTTTCTTGCTGCAACAAGGCCGTACAGATCAAGCTGTACAACAGATAGTGGGCACGTTTTCCAAGGTGTTGTTATTTGGGTGGGTCGTACAACAATATGGACTTGGCACATTTTTCAAGGAAAAATTTGTGGAGGCAAAATTTGGGTGCTATAAGTGGATTTCTCTTGCTGGAAATTGTAATTTTGCTGCTGATATACTTTCCTGAAGCTAATATAATTTCTCTCTCTTTGGGTTTCCCCACATTGGGGTTTTCCCTGGCTGGTTGCTTAAATTTCTGAGTATTACATGGGTGTGTAATTGATGTTCGTTGTGTTTATTCCGCTGCAAAAGTGTTTGGCAATGTGTATTTCTGCTCATAATATTTTCTGAATGTGGGTTTATACATTTCAAAGTTCATAGATGACAGTTATCTCTAGGTTGCTAAGTGTATGGCAGAATTTGTACACGCTGATTTTGTCATTAAATTTCTACATTCCACTTGAACATTATAGCTTTTAACAAATATGAACTTGATATTTTCCTCTTACAAAATTTTGGCTAAAATAGTTCCCTAGATAAAGTTCTTCCCATGGATTTACTTGGTCCACTCAGGGACCTCTATCTTCGACTATTTGGTTAAATTGTTCCATGACCACCCTCAAGGTTGCCAGTGCATGTCTCTCCTCGTGAGCTAAACCACTATCCAACCATGTTTGGACCATGCCCCTTGAGATGGACTACATTCTCTTTGTTCCCTCTATCAATCTGGACTACCCATTATGGTTATCTGTTCACACAATCCTCTCGAGGGACCTCCATTCCCTTTAGCTTCCAATCACTAAAGGGTATTCCTCCCCTTGCTGTTCCAAATTTTGATTCTTCACCTGTAAAATTTTCTTAAATAACCAAATGCATGCAATGAGCACACCGAAAAGGAACTCTTTCATATTAATCTACATCAATTCACCATTTGCAGTCTTCAACTTTAAGGATAATATGATCTTTTAATTCCTTCTGTTGAATGTTCATCTTGACACATTTTGCTCCCCTTGTTTGTTTGTTAAGTGTTACATGGTACAACTTCAAGATACTACCAAACACGAATTTGATTTTTTTGAAAAGCTCCTGTGCCTTAAATTCATCCGGAAGGTAAAGCAATCGAATCCAGACCAGAATTTTCGAAGGACTGAGGTCACTGGGGTAAAATAATGAAGACCAAGAACACTATTTTTAAAGAACCATGGCTCCCCTAATAACACACTTTCCATGATCCTTCATCTCCAAACACCACCATGTACTATATCCTTTCATGCAGCAGTTGATCACTTCTCCATCACCCAAGGAGGTACTATCACCCCCGCTCAGTGTTCTTGCATGTATATTGACACAGATTTCCCAGATTTCAGGGACTGTTATTTTGAAAACTGTGGATCCATTTGATTCAAAAGTTCTCCCTGGATAATCATTAAGTCTATCCGGGCTGATACTGACCACCTGATGTTGCTCATGATCCCTACTACAAGGGACAAAAAAATGCAGAATTCATGAACAGCTCTCAAGAATTAACATGCTGCTCATCAGAAAACCCCAACTCTCATTTGCCAAGATGGAATCTTATCCCATAAGCTTTCCTCTTACCAAACATTTTGGTGTCTAGAGGGTTCCTGAGCAACCACCTCCTCTTGGGACGCTAGAGGAGTGGTCATCGGATGGTCCAAATTTTTATCTGCTAAAATGCACCAGATTTCTCTCACGGACACCAGTCACCAGATTTCTCTGGTGTTTGTAGTTATTTAAGTTATATCCAATGTATATTCTTCATGTCAACTTCATTTGAAGTCAAGATATTCTTGTATGACATATATATTATTTATTTACATTTGTTATTTGATTAATAAATAGGTAATAATCCACACAATGAGACAACCAAATAAAAGAAGTAATAACAAATGATGGCCGCCAAATCGACATAAACTTCAAACTTAGAAACAAAATACATTCTTAAAGCTTTAAGATTGAATCATTTCGCATAAACCAAATACATCGTAATTCCAACAAGTTTGTAGATGCAAGAAGTTAACAACATTCTCTAATAGTCGGATCAGAATTGTTATTCGAATGCTGTTTTTCTTCTGGGAATACAAGATTTTTCTTGTGTTTGATACATCCCTAGCCTTTTCTCATTATACCATTCAAAATTTTTTAAACATTTGACCTTTTGATCCAATCCAACGCCTGAACTGGCTACTAATGGTATAATAAAGCTAGTAAATAGAGTGTGAGGAAGAAGAATGCAGTACTCAGGCTATGAGGTCAATCAATGGGTGAAATGACAACCTTCCCTCTCGCTCTTCCACTTTCAAGATGCTTGAAGGCCTCCATAACATTTGAAAATGCATATGGGCCGGTGGGATCAATCACTGGCTTCAATTTCTCACACTCAATGTAGCTCCTAAGCCTCTCCAAGTTGCTCCCACTTGGAGTCACAATGTAAAATTCTGCCCTTGGATGAGGCGAGGAATTGGCAATATCAATAATTTTACCTTCCTCTTTTGCAACCACATAAGATCTGTGAGAATCTCCTGCGAAATCCAATCCAAATTTCTAATCAATAAATATATACGACCAAGAATAAAAGCATAAATCATGAAGTTCAAAGGTGCTAAAATATCTTAAAGTTCTGGCATCATCGTTGATTTTTTTTGCCAATAGTTGCTATTTGACTACATTTAACAGTGTTGTAAACAGAAAAGACTCCCAATTGAAAATGAGGATACAGTTTATTTTTTCACAAAATAAACTGCCAAATGGTACACGACGAAGAATTAAGATTTACAAGGATTTCTAAAGTTAAATAAGGGACCCTTAGTTTGATTTTGAGGCAAGCTCAGGGCATATTAGGAACCTACATTATCAGGGGCTTGGGAACACATAAATAAGCAGACCAGGGTGAATATGAGAATTCAATCCACAGCCTGCGAACTTTTCCTCTAGTCCGGAAGCCAACTTTGTTCACTCTAAATTATTAGTAGTACTGGTAATTGTTATTCTTAGCGTTGCTGATAATAAAACTTATGTGCCAAGCTTAAGTCTTAAAAACAATAGGATCTGATAGTAAATATTCTGTGGCGAGAGTGGTTGTTGACATGCATGGAAGACTAACAACATGATCTGTGCAACTTGATTATGACATCTTACAAAATAGCATGAATATGATCCTATAATTTTGCAGTTGAGCTAAACTTCTCAACAACAGCATCATTTTCTGTAAAACCTGAGAAAAAAACTTTTATTCCAAATATATTGATTTTGAATTTCAGCTGACAATATGCAGGTCTCAGACGGCTATCAATATGCACCCCGCAGTAGAGCATTTAATGTTCTATATGCTGAGATCTATACCGTCAAATTTAAAAGTGTTTAGATCTGACAATATATATCTCAACATATAGAACATTAAATGCTCTACTGCAGGGTGCATATTGTTTACCGTCTCAGACTTAACTTCAGACTTAACTCCATGCCTATTAAGCCACCACGTTACCAAAAAGTCATCAGTGGGATTGCCAAAGACATCAAGTATATAGAAATTGCAAATAAATTAAAAAGAAAGAAAAATACCGTAGAACCTACCAATAGTGTCAAAAACAAAGTCAAATTTTTCTAGTATTTGATCATAACTTTTCTTGGTATAATCAATCACCATATCAGGTCCTAATTTTTTCACAAAATCCACCTTCCCAGGGCTTGTAGTAGTTGCTATTTTTGAAGCTCCGTACACATACTTGGCAAGCTGCACACCACAAGTATTATTACAATCTTTGACCTGATCATTTTGCAGAGGAAGAAGATTATATAAGGTCTTAATGCAGAAAAATAGAATTTACTTTTACCTGAATAGCCAGGCTACCAACACCTCCTTCTCCACCTACGATGAACACAGTCTGACCCCTTTGAAATTTTGCTCTGTCAAAACCTTCTTGGGCAGTTTGAAGAGCCAGAGGAAAGCTGGCTGCTTCTTCAAAGGACATGTTTTCGGGTTTCAAAGCAATCAGACTTTCTTCCACTGCTGTGTATTGTGTTAAAGTCCCATATTGTTTTGGCCCGACAGTGTTGAAGCTTTGGATATTGCCATACACTTCATCGCCCTTGCTAAACATTGAGACATTATCTCCTTCATCAACTATTACTCCTGCCACATCACAACCTGGCACCACCTGAAAAACATTTTAAAGAGAGACATGCAGTTCAGAAAAGAATGGCCTTGGATCAAATCTATGTCGTAAACATTGGAGAACAAAAAGGGTCATATAATCCCAAAACAACCATGGATTCTGGTCAAAATTATGTGTAATGTCCAATACAGATTATAGGTTTTTGTTTTAATCATAGATTGCTGCTGAGTACAGTACAATCTTTCTGGCTCCTCTTAATGAAATAATCCAACAGCCACACAGGAGTACGCGGGATATATGATCAGACCGGCTGGTATCTACTACTTACGAAAAAGACTGGTGTTGAGCAGCCTTTTGTTAGGAGATTCGTCCGTTTGATTTGGTAAGAGTGTCAATACTGATCAGAGTTGTTTATGCAGAGTTTGACCAGAATTAGCATTTTTAGATATAGATTCTTTTGAGATCAGGGTTTTTGAGATCAGGGTTTTTGCAAATTTATTAGAAATGAGGCGATGGACATAAAAATTACTGAAAAAAGGATATTACAGTCAAAGGAAACAATGGATTCTGATCAAAGCCGTAAGCAGAGTGCAATATCGATTAGAGGCCTTCGTAAATTCATTAGAAACTATGCAATGGACCTGAAAAAAATATAACAGGGTCATACAAACCAAAAGGAACCATGGATTCTAATCAAAACCAGAGGTAAAATATGCAGTGTCCAGAGATTATAAAGTCAAGATTATGCCCCTCCTACAGACTATGTAATGGACCTGAAAACTAATAACATAACAACAGATACAAACCAAGAGTCTAATAAAAACTTGAGGTAAAATCCATCAAACAGGTCTCTGCAAATTTGATAAATATGCTGCAAAGATCATTAAAAACAAAGCAATGGAGGGTCATCTGAATCCTTCATTTATAAGGCAATAGAGTCCATTGAATTTGATCTCTATGTAAAATACAATGATGGGTTGCTACAAAATTCTTAAGAGCAGTTGGGTTCTCACAGGGAATTCCAAGCCAGTGTCCTTGAACACTCCATTGCGCAATTTGAAGTCTACAGGATTGAGTGCAGCAGCACGGACTCTTACAAGGACCTGAGTATCTCCCAGTTGGGGCACAGGGAAGTCACCATACTGCAGTACCGCTCTGGGTCCATATTCGTTGTAAAACCAAGCCTTCTGCATATAATCCATATTGCTTGCTCTTGTGAATCAGCCAACTTCAACAGACAGACAGGGCAGGCAAGGCAAGAACCTAAAAGCATGTTAAAGAACCAAGAGGAAAATTGAGAGAGAAAGATTTTGTTGATGTGACAGGTTGTGGTGGTGTGTGGGGAATATCCCTGTGAGTGAGTACAGTGGAATCCTTCCCATCAAATTGAGGGCATGGCCATGATGTAGACATTAGAGGGCAGCTTTTCAACACCCACTCTCTGATTGCAATCGCTTATGCTGATGTTGACGCTTGACCACCATGAAAATAAAGGCCTCTGATGCCTATTCCTGCCCGCCCATCAACATCAACATCAATACAGCTAATAATGCCGCTGCTGCTACCAGTTTCCATCTCAGTTCAACCACATGTCCAACAACCATTTCCCAATGGTGAAGTGGATGGAGTGTAAAACCATTTATTGAGCTTAATTTCTCTCTTCTTTTACCGTATCTTGTCACGAAGTCCACAGAGGAGTATTAAGCATCTACCATGTAAAAGAGTAAAGAGTAATGATGAAATGGTAAAGTGCATAGACATTTAAGCGTACACCTAATTTTTTTTTTTTCATTTTAATTTTAGTTTGAATAAATAAATAGATAAAATTGATGAGTGTGTATGTTTTTACATTTTGTTATAATTGGTTTCTATTGTTTATTGTTATTTGAATAAATAAATAGATAAAATTGATGAGTGTGTATGTTTTTACATTTTGTTATAATTAGTTTCCATGGTTTACCATGGTTTATTGTTCTTTTTCTTAGTAATTTTTTCCTATTTTTATCAACAAAAATTTTCTTATAAATTTTCTAATGATTATTCACTTATTATTATTCTTTATTTTTAATTTAATTTCAAATTTTTATTTATAATCGTTATTTTTCCAACTATTATTTCCTACTCTTAACCCTTTTATATTCCCTTTTTAGTACATTCTTTTCTAATCACTTAACTTATCTTGTTTAGAACGGTTTTCTTATAGAATTTCTAACGGTTATTCATTTTTTATTTTTTATTTTATTTCAAATTTTTATATATAATTGTTATTTTTTCAATAGTTATTTCCTATTTTTTATAGAATTTTTAATAGTTATTCACTTATTATATATTTCTTATTTGAATGTTGAATTTTTCAAAAACTATTTATATAATTTATTTTCAAAAATTTCTATATAAAAATAAAAATAATTCAATATATATTTTTTTAAATTAATCTACATTTAGTTATATTTAAAACATCATTTTTGTTAAATATATAGTTTTCTTTTAAATAATATGAAGATTTGATTTTTTGGAAGTCCACACAGTGTTAAGATATTACGAAGGATTGGTAAAGTCTATGAAGCTTTTACTTTACTATATGTTATATTTATAAAACTAAAATAATTAAATATTAATTTATTTTTTATTTTTAAAATTAATTTATATTTTTTATCAATTTAAAAAAAACAATTTATATATATAAATTGATTTGAGATTTTAATAAAAAAAGTATAATATAAAGATACTTTTGAATATCCCACATCCATTTTAATTATTAAAATAGATGTGATATCTAAAATCTTTTTATACTAAATCCACTTTGAAATAAAAATAATATAAACTAATAAATACATTCAATTTTTTATATTTTTTTAAATTAACGTACACAGATATCAACCATACCACTATTATTATTACACATTTATTTATTCAATTTTTATTAAAATAAATATAAACTAATATATACTTTCAATTTTTAATATTTTTTTAATTAATGTACATTGATATTAACCATATTACTATTATTATTACACATTTTTATTTTTTTTTATTTATAGTACATTTATTTATAAGATTATAAAATCTATATATATTTATAAATCAATTTGAGATTTTAATGATTTTTTTTATAATATAGAGATATATTTGAAGATCCCACATCTAATAGTTAAGAATATGTGTTTCCTCTTAAGAGGTCACAGGTAGAAGGGGGTAGGGTATGTATACCTAAATTTTATTAATATATTTTGAAATTTATTTTGAATTTTGATAAAACTTTAAACTTTAAATATTAATATTGTATAATCTATTTCAATTTTTGGGGTGATCTAGAGTTCTATTACTATA
>SNQJ01S0069118.1:0-10004 GCA_010110895.2 Picea sitchensis | reverse complement strand
TTCCATTGGTGACATGAGTCTTGTTTGTTTCTTGTTCTTATGTCCTTATGCACAATAGTTTAATTGTTTTTTCCTTTCCTAGTTTAATTCTTATCTTAGTCTTTTATGTTTATTCTTCTAACCCTTTCCTTTACTGTTGTCTTTCTTAGCTAACCCAAATAAGCTTGTAAGCACCTCTGTTTTGCTCATTTAGGTGACAAAAGAGGCGCAACAATCCTCATTCATATTTAGTTGTTCAAATTTCAATCTATATGCCTGAAGTTTGGCACCTTTTACTTTCTCATTTCCTTCATAATTGTTAATAAGTTTATCCCACATCTCTTTGGAAGATTCAAGATGCATCACCTTTACAAACTCAGCTTCAAAAAGCCCACTCAAGATAGCATTAATTACCTTTGAATTGAAGCTAAAATCTAGCTTATCATCTTTGGAAGCTAGCATAACAGGTTTTGTATATCCAGTCTCTACGACATCCCAAACATCAACACCTAAGGCCATAATGTATGCTCTCATTCTAACTTTATAGAAAGAAAAATTGGTTCCATCAAACAGAGGAGGCTTATTGGTTGAAGTCCCTTCATAACTTGTTATTTTTAAGCTTCCAGATCTACCTTTAAATAAAAGGAACCCGCTCTGATACCAATTGTTGAAATTACAAAGACAACTGAGANTAGTTGTCACTGCGCTTAAACAATTTTATGCCTATTAAATTATTATTAATCTTCTCCAAGTGATCATCAAGATTATGCAAGACATGAACATTAGAAATAATAAACATCAATCACACATATGATATACACAAAGATAGATATTCATGAGGAAACCCATAAAGGGAGAAAACCTCTTCTTCTTAGAATGATAGGAAGTCTTTATGTTCTATACATCATTTATCTTTGAGAACCAACTCAAAAAGAGGCCACGACCTCTTCTTTAACAAGCTGCAACTTGTAGAGAGCACCAACTCTCAATATTCTCTAGCACCCAATAGAAAGAATCATATTTTATCCTTATGATATCCAACACCAACTGGATGGAAGCACCTACTTCCACTTATACAAGCACTAACTTGCACATAGAAAACTCTTCATTTTCCTTAGCGCCACCCCGCCACCTTGTTTTCTAGCCATAACTAGATGGAAGCTCTAACTCCCAGTATTCAAGCACCAACTTTAATAACAGAGGACCACAGTCCTCCCTAGCACCACCCTACCACCCTGATTATAAAACTTTGCTTGAATAATACCTTACAACAATACATATATGTCAATGCTTACCATTTCTTCTCTTTTCTGCAATTCCGTTCTGCTTTCACTCTGCTTATGTTCTGTAATTCTTCTTTGCTTCTATCTGTTAATACTCAAATCCACTTACTGTCTTTTTCCATCTGCTCTTTCTATTTTCTTCTCATGCTCTTAGGTTCTTGTGCATTCTTCTATTTTCATCATTTCTGCTCTATCCAACTTCTGTTCTTCATCTCTATATTTCATTTGACACTGTTCATACTGTTCTATACATTTCTTACAGTTCAACTCATTTTACAGAGAAAATTGGAACCTCAATTTGTCGCAACATTTTTATTTTATGCATTCACCCATGATTCATTACACTTCAAATCTAAAAAATGCCCAAGAATAGAATCTCCAACGCCCCAAGAACAATGATTCAATTCTTATAACTGAATCGTAGTTGATCAAGAAATCACGCAGTGAAACAGTAACCCTTCGATCAGATTGTCGATTTAATCAGTACTGTTGGATTATACATGCAGATGCTTTTTGATCCACAGGTCCTCGTGAAATTTACCCACGCGAACAAGCACTGGGCGCAACATTTCTTTTCCATGTGACCACTGGCTATGACCACTCACCAACCAAGAAGGCACTACGCGACTTCGCACTTCGGAAGTTCTGTTGCGAGTCACCTCGATTCTCCCAACTCACAAACCTACAAGGTAGAGCATAGAAATGCTAGCTCCTTCCCCTATCTTTGCTGATGTGACCACTTACTGTGACCATACGCTAATAACAAAAGGCATTTGCGACTTCATGTTTCAGATTTTTTGTTGCGAGCCACCTCGATTCTCTCAATTCCTGAAATCCAAACTTCGTCGAGCCAAATCAACGGTCCACAACCCCCAGTGATCCAACAATCCAGATCTCCCCTTCGTGAATCAAGACTTCGAGACTTCACATTTCGAGATTTTGGAAATAAACTCACCCCTGTCTTCCAGAACCCGAACCCTAAATCTATGCTTGCATCAGATCAATGGTCGAGATCAATTTCATGAACTTGAACTTCGCGAGTTTCCGTCTTGTGAATTCACTCCTACCGTGCACCCTAAAGGAATTAAGTCTCTTGCACATACCTATGGATACAATGATGGTTGGTCCACATGCTCAGATCTAACGCCTGAGATCTGTTCTCCTCCTCTGCGCACTCATTCCTCCTGTTTGGACTCTGATCCAATGATCCAGATTCTTCACAGTGCTCGATCTGACAAAAAATGTCGCTCCTCCTCTCGAGCTTACGATCTCTTTCGACTTAGAAGAATTTATAAGTATTCATCGTTGTTGTTCTATTTTCCATCATCATTGCTTTTCTATTTTCCATCGTTGTTGTTGTTCTTCTTGCCATCAATGACAAGCACACTCCCCCTGTAAACATGCCAACATTTTTCACTCCACAATTTTTTTGACAGGGAAAATATTACTTTTGCACTCCTCAAGGTTGTTGCCAATTTTAAGGACTGGTGGGATACTTACTCTGAGAAAAGGGCCATAGAGGAATCTGAAATATTTGCGGTCTCCCCCACATGGGATTCCTTCAGGGATTCCATTAAAGAATAAAACTACCATGTTGGAAGCTATGAGGACTAGTAGTACACAAGATGGACCACACTGCGTTAGGAAAGGGATTAGACAGTACAATATTTCACTAATATTTTCCATACCCTACACACCAAATTTGGTATCAAAGACTCTGAATGACATCTAGTGCTCAAATACTATGACTGTCTACATAGATACATTCAAACAAAAATGGATTTTCTGGACAACGCATCATTAGGTGTAGCTTATAGATATGATGTCAAGATCAAGCAGAAATTTAAGAAAAAGAAGAGAGGTGGGTCTTGAGCTTGTTTCTCTTGAGGAAAAAATCTCTTGCATGCCCAAGTGACCTCTCATGGAAGAAGAAAAGAAAGATGACGGGATAGGAGATCCCTTCAAAATGTTTCTTGAGGAATCCTACACACAACAAAGGAACGAGATGATGGATAGGTTTTCACAAATCCTTCGGCAGATACCAACAGGCGACACATCTTCCTCAAACAGAGGTGCTGCCCCCTTCAAGGTACAAATCAACTTCGATATTCCTATATTTGAAGGTCAGATAGACGCAGATGCGGTAGACAAATGGTTGAAGCTTCTAGAAGGGTATTTCTCTGTCCATAACTTCTCGAATAGAGAAAATATTACTTTTGCGCTCCTCAAAGTCGTCCCCCATGTCAAAGATTGGTGGGAAACTTTCTGTGAGCAAAAGGAAACTAAGGAACCCTCATTATTTATAATCGCAGTCACCTGGGAGTCCTTCAGGGATGATATTAAGGAACAACACTACCCTATTGCAATTTATGATGACCTATACACAAAATGGACCACGCAGCGGTAGGAAAGAGACCAAGCAGTGCCCAAGTTAACAAATATCTTCCATACCTTGCGCAGCAAGCTGGGTATCAAAGATTTTGAGCGACATATGGTGCTCAAGTATCGTGACGGTCTACATAGATACATCCAAGTCGAAATGGATTTTATGGACATCTCATCCTTGGGCGTGGCCTACCGATATGCCGTCAAAATCAAGTAGAATCTCAAACAAAAGACGTGGAAATTTGGGCCTAGGAAATCCTCACAACAAAATCCAGGAAAGGGCAGCCCCAACCCACAGAACAAAGGACAGAGAAAAGATGGAAAGCCTCAGGACAACTAGTCCAGACCACAAGCAAAGAAGGACACTAGAAAGACAAAGAAAGATACTGGGAAGTGGTGTGAATTCCATAAGATCCCCTAGCATAACACTGTTGATTGTTGCTCAAAGAAGTTGCTGGCAGCTAAGGTAAAAGCATCTAAATCAGATGTGGGTTCTGACTCTGATTCAGAACCACAAAGGGGGAGATAGATCATTGACACAGAACCCAATGCTACCGTTTCTACCACCAAGCTCCAGCCCGATGAAATGGATGAGCCATAGGAAGGCGAGCACCTTTTTCATTCATAGATGTGGGTGAAGGGTACCTCGCTACACTTCATCATTGATAGCGGTAGCCAAAAAAACATTATATCAACAGAGTTCGTCAAGCGAATCCCCTGCCAACAACGACGCACCCACAACCCTACACCATAGGATGGCTCTGCCAAGGAAGAGACATCCACATCAGCCAACAATGTCACCTGTCATACGACATCAAGCCCTTCGCAGGTGAGGTATTGTGTGATGTTTCCCCTCTTGAAGTTTTTAATGTTCTTTTGGGCCAACCATATTTATGGAAACATCATGATGTATATGAGTCCAGGCCTCACAATGTTATTAATACTTTGAACAAGAAATTGTACAAGATACCTGAGGCAGTCCCACCTAGTGTCATTTCCTTGATCTTTTCCAAGCAATGAAGAAAGGTCATCTCTTAGACATGGAAGTTTTTCTTATTCGTGATTCGCTCTCAGAATGAGTGAAAGATCGCAACCACATCTAGGGTCTCTGTGACCGACCTCTCCACACAACAAAAGAAAGTGGATAAGGTCATGGAAGAATACTCATATATATTCTCCTCACCTATAGGGGTACCTCCTCACTGTCAGGTCAAGCACCCCATCGATCTGACCCCGGTGCACCGATTCCCAATGGGCCAATCTATCGTCGCTCTCTATTAGAGAATGAGGAGATAAAGTGACAGATATAAGAACTGCTCCACAAGGGGCACATCCATCCCAACTCATTACCTTGTGGGAGCCCAATCGTGATGGTATAGAAGAAAGATGGAACATGGCGACTCTGCATTGATTACCAGGTGTTGAATAAAATCACAGTCAGAAACCAGTACCCGATTCCCTAAATCGGCGAACTCCTTCATTAGCTCATGGGGGCCAAATAATTTAGTAATATTGATCTGAAGTCTAGCTAACACTAGGTCCCAATAAAATAGATAGATGTATGGAAGACCACCTTCAAGTCAAAGGATGGTATTTTTGAATGGTTGGTCATTCCCTTTGGTTTGAAAAATGATTTAACCACTTTCATGATGATGATGGATGATATCCTATGACCATTCACCAATAATTTTGTAATGGTGTATCTGGATGACATCCTCATTTACAACAAGACTTGGGAAGAAAACTTGCAACATATTCAACAGGTTATGCACACCCTACGACAGCACCAGCTCTACGCCAACTTGGAAAAATTATCCTTCGTCATGGATAGGGTTCATTACCTGAGACACATCATTGATTAGCATGGTATACATGTGGATCCAGCCAAAATCCAAGTCATCCTGACTGGCCAGCCCCAACCACACTCACTGAGATTCAGAGCTTCTTGGGCCTTGCCAATTTCTACTGCAGGTTCGTGTTGGGATTCTACCATATTTCATGGGCCCTCATACAATTAACCAGGAGTGGTGGTAAGGTGAAATTGTGTGGGGGAAGTCCCAACAATAAGCGTTTGATGATTTGAAGAAGCTCTTGTGCTCAACCCTAGTAATTTCACTACCGGACATGCAATAGCCCTTTTATATTGAGACAGATTCTTCAAACTATGCTATGGACATCGTTCTCACTCAACACAACCACCCCATGGCCTATCATAGTGAGACACTATCATATGTTGTCCGTAAGTACCCTACTTACGACAAAGAAATTTAATCCATTGTGAAAGCCTGTCGCCAGTGGAGACATTACATTCTTAGGAAGGAGACATCCATCCACACTGATCATAAGCCACTATAGTTCATGCAGACACAAGGTAAATTACAGAATGACTTCCATCAGAAGTGGTCCACGTACTTGCAACAATTCCACCTCAACATCAAGTATAAAATGGGAAGCACCAACTGCGTCATTGATTGCCTCAGCAAACCGCTAGTTGTGACACTCACCACGGTGCTAGACTCTTGCAACCATCATAACTTTGGATGGCCCCAACTCTATAAGACAAACCTGGACTCCGCCACCACCTACCAAATGTTGGGTGCAAACGTAGTTGTCACTAATTTCCATCTTCATGACGGGCTGTTGTGTCGTCTGGTCCATATCTGTGTTCCATCGAGAGAGTGAGAAAAGATGATCTAGGAAGCACACTACAGTCGAGTGGTAGGACACTTCGACGTCGAAAAGACAGTGGAAATGTTGTAGAAACATTT
Source organism: Picea sitchensis (assembly GCA_010110895.2). Taxonomy (NCBI): domain Eukaryota; kingdom Viridiplantae; phylum Streptophyta; class Pinopsida; order Pinales; family Pinaceae; genus Picea; species Picea sitchensis. The sequence continues at coordinate 3,589 of SNQJ01S0069118.1, read as the reverse complement.
CTACTGGTGGAAACTTCGACAGGAGGTCAACAAGTATATCACGTCCTGCACTGCCTGCGTAATTGCCAAATCGGACACTAAGAAACAAGGCATGTACACCCCTTTGCCTACTCCTAACAGGACATGGGAATCTATCTCAATGGACTACATGTCATGCCTCCCATCCACCAAGTAGAGCAATGACTGTGATTTTTTGGTTGTGGATCTCTTTTCTAAGATGGCGATTATGGCCACCTGCAAGAAGAGCATCACCGCAGAGGACACTGCCAAGCTCTTCTTTGAATGAGTCTCGGTACATTTTAGAATCCCACAAACCGTTGTCTCATATCGACACAGTCAATTTCTCAGCACATTTTGGTCAAGCCTCTGGTCACTGCTAGACACTAAGCTCACCAAATCCACAACCTTCCACCCCCATATAGATGGCCAAACTGAGGTCGTAAATCGAATTATCATGCATATCCTGCGCATGTATAATTATAAGCACCCTCACACATGGGATGATATTCTCCCCTATGTTCAACATAGCTACAACAATCCCTGCATAACTCAACTAACCACAACCCCTTTCAGGTGGGGTTGGGTTTCCAACCATTGGGTCCCATAGATGTTGCACTACCCCTTGTGGTGACCTCGGTCAACTCATCTTCTGCTCCAACTGAAGATGAAAAATCCACCTGTTTCATTGAGTGGATCCAGCACATCCGCCAACAGGTTTAGGATATCCTACAAAAGTCCAATGACAAGTACAAGCAATGCCATGATCAACACCAGGTGCCACATAAGTTTCAGGTGGGTGACAAAGTTTGGTTGCACTTGTAGAAAGAGTTCCTTAAAGGACCCCATCAAAATATTCACCCACTATGTTATAGGTCATACACCATCACCAAGGTTGTGGGTGATAATTCTTTCGAGCTCAACATTCCTCCTTTCCTTGACTTGCACCCAGTGTTCAACGTGGATATCCTTCGACCGTATTTCCCACCATTATTGGACACCTCAGAGATAAAAGAACAACTGAAACCAACATATCTCAACCCCAAATGCATACAACAGGAATCCAGTGATCATATTGTGGACAAACATATCAAGGGAACTCACTAGCAAAGGATCCATCTTTATCGAGTTGTCAAAGCAAGGTAGCTCCTTCACCAAGGAAAGTGGCTCGCCGGGGGCCAAATTCAACAAAAATTTCCTCATATAATGGGTGAAATCAACACAATGGATACCATTTCTTCCTAAGCGGGGAGGATTGATCCATATGGATTTCAGTGTCCTCCCACCTATTCCAACTGGCTCATTTTGGCAGTTTTCCAGTTTGGTAGTTTTTTTCCCTAGTTTTCGGGTCCCTGACTTGCAGGGCCATTTTGAGGCCCTAAATAGTGTTTTTTAGGGCTCACCATAGTCAAAATGTGTATTCCTCAGATATACCTTTCCAATGGGCTATCGTGCGCCTAAAATGGAGATCGTATGCAAATGTTACGACCCCAGGAAGTTGATGTACTAACTTACCCAAACGAGGCCCACATGATTTTTGGTGCTTCATTTCCTAGGGTTAGGTTTTTTGGATGTCTAGGGTTTTTGACATTCCTATTTATTGTAAAAATAACTTCAGATCCTCATTGTAATCATGTTCCTATGAATGAGTGTATCCATCACATCTCTTCTCAGAGATAATCTGCCACCATTCTAGGAAGCTTGTTTCCGCTGCATTTTACAATTTCAACTTATTTCCTTATTGAATAGAAACCAATTTTACTGTATATATGTTATTCTGTGTTAAGCATATTTTGATAATAATCTATATTCATTCCATTCTCCAAATATTTTCTATATCGCTCTCAGAAAAACCAATCCAAGCCACAACCCAAGAAGGGTAATGAGAAGTTTAAGAAGGACACATGAAAATGGTGTGAATACCATAAAATCCCTTAGCACAACACCAAAGAATGTCACTCCAAGCAGTCACTGGTGGACGAGATGAAATATTCCAAGTCAAAGATTCTGACTCTGAATCAAATCTAGAAAGTGAGAAGCATATCATCGATGTCGAACCCAGTTCCATTGTCACTACCACCAAAGTCCAACCAAGCGAACTAGAAGAACCAGAGGAATATGAACACCTCTTTCACTTACAGATGTGGGTAAAGGGGACTCTGTTGCATTTCATATTCGACAACGAAGGTGAGAAGAATCCGATTTTAGTAGAGATCATCAAGTGGTTGGACCTACTGATAACACCACACCTACAACCCTACACCATCAGCTAGCTTCACCAAGGATGCGATCTTCGCGGCAACTAACAGTTTCATTTTCCCTACAACATCAATCCTTTCAAAGACGAGGTATTGTGTTATATTTATCCCCTTGAATTTTGTGATGTTATTTTAGGCCAGCCATATTTATGGAAGAAACATTATTTGTACGAGTCTAGACCCCACAATGTTATTACTTTGGGTAGAGAATTGTACAGGATACCAGAGGTAGCATCGGCTACCGCTATTTCTTTAATCTTTGCTAAGAAATACAGTAAGGTCATTTCACATACTGGGAAGTTCATATTATTTGAGGTCCGTGCTCACAATTGTAAATGTGTTGAAACTGCACAAAACAGATCCAGATAAACAATAATACACACATTTGTAGAGAGAATTGGAAAAAGAAGAAGAAGGAGAGAAAGAATGGAATAATTCTCATTAACCGTTGTGAATAATGAATAATTTACACATGATATACTCTGTATAACTCAATGAGTTTGAATTGAGGTGAACCAAGTCACCATAGTGGCAGTCTAGAGTGATCTGGACACACACCAATAGTTACGGGAGTGAACTGCCACCTATTCTAGTCTCTCAGGAAATTACGAGAGTGAACTGCCACCTAGTTGAGTTAACTAGTCAACTAGTCTTCAGATAACTAACTGAACAGAGAGTAGTGAGGAGTTAACTCAGGGAATCAAGGTTAATGCACCACTCTGGTGATGATACCAAGGCAAGGTCGAATTAGCATGGTGATGATCCCAATGTTGCATGGTGATGATCCCAATGCAACATCTAAACTCAACTCAACTCAACTAGTCAAACTGAAGTGTCAACTGAAAGAGAATATTCTACAGGTGGAATATTCTCTCCTAAAATATAGGAGGCTGGATAATGACTAATTATGACTAATAAACAAATAAAAACCTTAGGAAAATAAATCCTAGGTGTGTGTGAAGTAACTCCAACACCCCCCATGAACATCGCTATGGTGAAAATAAAGATTGGGTCCCGACAACGAGGCCATATTAGGCCCAAGTACAAAAGATACACTGAAAATAAAGTGAGGAAAGAGGAAAAACCTCACAGGAAACCCTCCCCCTCAAGGCACAATGTATGTAAAAATAAGAACTACAGTTGCTAGGAAACTGTGTCCTTCGCTCCAAGACGACCTCGCAGAGAATGAAATTTCTGCTCAGTGAAGGTCTTGGTGAAAATGTCTGCCATCTATTATGATGAAGGACATAACTATAAGTCGATGATCCCCTCATGTACTAAGCCCCAAATGTAGTGCATGTGGATCTTGATGTGCTTCGTTCGCTGCCTCTGAA
>SNQJ01S0069116.1:39121-61961 GCA_010110895.2 Picea sitchensis | reverse complement strand
AAAAAAAAATGAATATTTTTGTATTTTTTTAAGTTTGCCGAGTTTTTGCCGAGTTTTTGCCGATCTTTTGCCGAGTTTGACGAAACGTTGTTTTCTGGACCCCGGCGAGTTGTTCGCCGAGACGAGTTTTACAACACTGCTTACAACCTTTTGAAATTTGAGAATTTCACGTGAAGACGAAATTGATCATCTAAATGGAAGATCAGATAACCCATCCAATAATGACTCTGTTGCTGTCTTTCTAAAATATTGGCCAGAAAAGAAAAAAGGAAATATAATACTTTTCAAGGACAAAAGTATAACTTCATTACAGACATACTTCAAATGAATGGCACGTGTGAATAAATCTGGAGGCTTTAAGAAGAATAACTAAACCCAGGACAGGCTATCAAATTTTTGTGCTAACACTATATCATTAATTTGACCTTTGGATATCCAGTGGCAGATTTAATAAGAAACTTTAGAATGAATAAGCAAACAGTACAGAACATATTCTTAAATTACAAAAGCTAGCCATTCTGGATATCCAGTGGCAGATTTAATAAGAAACTTTAGAATGAATAAGCAAACACTACAGAACAAATTCTTAAATTACAAAAGCTAGCCATTCAAACCCAGATAATCTTAACCACATGCAGTTCAATTTTCTTAGCATTATCTGAGTCAACTTCTAATTCATACATTGAGAAGAAATTTCACACATGCAAAGTTGAAAAATCAATTACCCACAATCTCCATGAAGACTGAAAAAGGACTCTGAATTTCTCATAATAACTTTACAAGTAGAAAGCCATGAGATAGAGCATTGATTTCTGAAACCCTAGCAAACCCTTTGATCAATCCTCTCTGAGCACAATGAATGTGCCTCCTGGAGGGGGGTCGCAACCCCCTCCAGATGCTGATGCCTTAGCCATTCAAGCAATGGTCTCTGCTCATAGGAAGACCTCCAAAACCCAGCTGACCAGATTTGTTAAGAGATTGGAGAAAATCCCGGAATTAAAGCTTCCTCCGACAGCCTCAAAACACAAAGCCCTAGCCTTTGCAGATAGAGGCCTTATTGGCCAGTTTACCAGTATTTGGCTTCTCCCAGGACAATGGTGACTTGGCTGCAAAAGATTGGAAAACCCTCAATAAAGGACAAAGAAAGATCATTTTCTGTGGAAGAGGGTTTTATGCTTTCGTATTTGAGACCAAGGAAACCAGTGACTTTATCTCTGCTATCAGACCGCATCTTTGTTGAAATAATGTAACTCAAAAGTGTATTCTAATTATTATAGTTGAATTATTCATTAGATCAAACTCTCATTGTGTTGATCATGTCAAGCATTGTAAAAGACCAAATCCCCTTAAGCGGATTGGTCAAAACATAATTGTAATAGCTGACATCACAGTCGGCCCCATCATATATTAAAGGTGGTTATAACCACCCGCATAGTTAGAAGGTGGGCCCAAAGGAAGAGACACCGGCCCACATCGCAAGGAGTTGTAAGAATATGAGGCTACCATTTAGACATACACTCATTTGTTCATTTTGAGGAGCAAGTTTCGGAGCCGCAATTGGAGAAGAGACAGGCTACATTCTTGGGAGAGGACTCGTGACGGTTTGAGTTATCTCTGGCATTGTATTGGCTATCCATAATAAGGAGGTTTAATTTAATTTAACATGTTAAATTAAATATTAGTTTATAATGGTCAATTAGGAATTAGACTTAGGGCATTAATAAAGTCAAAGTGGACTTTAGGTTAATTTATATTTTCTTTAGGTCGCATATTTGCTTTGTAAAGTTATATTTTCAATTTCTTTATCCTACATTCATAAAATGGTTTGACTCTACTTGATTGTAAATCCCTATATAAGAAAGTTATCACTTCTCTTATTTCATTGATTAACAAAGACGATAAACCCTATTCGCTATCTTGGTTTCGTGTGTCGATTTCTACATGGTATCAAAGCGAGGTTAGGACCACAAAGTCTGGGAGCGCGTGAAGACCTACGGACTACTTCCAGCAGTGACGGATCGAGGGATCGCCAACATAGCACACTCAATGAGCCGAAAGGATTTCGGATCAGCCGGAGCCAGGTTCATTTAATTTTTCAGTTTTAAAAGCCAGATTACAGGTATTTTTCCATTATTTATCAGCTAAGTTCAGTATTTTACGATCATCTATGGCTACATTGACCAACATCATGTTGAAAGGAAACCAAAATTTCTCCGGGAAGAACTACAATACCTGGAAACAACGCATGTTACTATTTTTGCGCACTGCTCCGCCGACAAGTTGTTTCAAGTAATAAGTCCTCGCCCCACGGTTGCAGGTAAAGACAAAGACAAGTTTGATGGCCAAGATAGAGAGGCCGTGATATTGATCAAATTGTCCATGACAGATGAGATGCTACCCGAGGTTTAGAATGGGAAGACTGCTACAACAATCTGGAAACAGTTGAAAGAGACCCACGAGATTTCAGATAAGGGTCGAGCATTCTTTTTTAAAGAATATGGTGTTCTCGATCAAGATGAGTGAGGGTGCCACTCTCCAAGAGCACTTACTCAATAACAAGGACATCCAGGAGCAGTTGGAGGCCATTGGTCGGAAGACGGCAGAAGAGGACATGGTGGTGACCACGCTGAACAACTTGCCAGGGTCCTAAGAGCACTTCATTGAGACCCCCGAACATCACAACATATAGACGCTGACTCGAAGTTTGGAGAGCTATCCAATAAGCTCTGCAGCAAGACAGGAAGAAGCAGCTAGAGCGAAGGAGACAGAGGAAAGTTCTCAGAGTAAAGCCTTTGCAGTCAAAGCTAAAGGCAAAGGCAAATGGACAAGGAACCTGGTCCAGGCAATGATGAGGATGCCACCAAGAGCCTGAAGACCATCACTTGTCATTACCGTGGCAAGACTGGCCATATGAAGAAGCACCGCAGAAAGCGGTTGGCAGATCAAAAACACAACCACGGAGGGTCTGAATGTATGTACCGTCGGCGAGCACATGGAGGAGGAAGAGGTTACTTCTCTATGCCTTTATATTCTGCATTACTGCTGCATTAGTCCAAGTCATCCGCTTAATGGTTGCATTCAGCTATTCGTGCATTCTCACCAATCGTAGTATATCTGTTCACAAAGTTTACACTTAGTCCATCCAAAGACTCAGTGATCTTCGATGGAGGCGAGGAGTATAATATAGTTGGCAAGGGGAATGTTCATATTTCCTGAGAAAGATGCTTATCTTCAACGTCTAATTATGTGCCGTGTATGGAGCTTAATCACATCGCTATCGTGATTAAGGAGGCACTCCTCACTTGGATGTCAACTCTAGCAATCACAAGTGCTATATCGTTGACAATAATACCAAGAAGATCGTTTCTCTTCGTGTGGAGGACCATGGTCTGCTCAGATTGGTGGATATATGGCAGGGCAAAGAGCATGCACTAGCAACCAAGAGTGCATCGTGACATCCGCATTACCATGGCATTAGAGGGACCCTCAATTTAACTACCCCCGCCTGGCACGAGAAACTGGTAGATGGACATCTAGACATTCAGCATAAGATTTAGGGAGTTTGTGGAGCTTGCCAGCCAGGGAAGCAACATCGAGCGCCATTTGACGAAGGACAAGCTTGGATAGTGCAGAGGGTCCTTCAACTGGTCATGCAGACGTATGTGGACCAATGAACACGAAGCCATCAATCAACGGGTATCGTGTATCGCTTTATTGATGATTTCAATAATAAAATGTGGGTGTATTTTTAGAAGTTGAAGTCCGAATGTAGGTTTAAAAAATTTCAAAACTTTGTTAATTAGTCGAGAATGAGTCAAAGTTGTCACATTACCTCTTAGGTCTGATAATGGTGGAGAATTCGGCTCCAAAGAATTCAATAATTTTGTGCTAAAAATGAGATCAAGAGACAATACACCACACCCTATACTCCACAAATGTAATGGGTGGTCAAAGGCTTAAACCACACCATCACAGATGTCCGTGATGTATGTTAAGTAACGTGTGTTCCTAACATGTTTTGGGCAGAGGCAGTGTTCACAATATTGTACTTGCTGAATAGATCTCCTATTATGGTGGTAAAGCAGAAGACTCCTGAGGAAGCATGGTCTGGAAGAAGCCCAAAGTAAGTCACTTGAGTTGTCTTGTTCTACCGCTACACTTGATTCCAAACAAGCTAAACGAACCAAGTTAGATCCAAGAGTAAAGCTATTGTGGCAATGACCCATAAAGCTTACGGATTAGTTGATGTTGACACTGACAAGGTGAGCTTTAGCAGAGATGTTGTTGTTGATGAGGAGATTGTACCCTTCCGCATTCTCCCGTGAGATCTCGAGCATCGAAAACTTCGTGGTCATTGAAGATTTAGGTGTCAAGCTTCCAATAGCCCACCTTAAGGGGGAAAGTGACTCGAGCATGATGATGAGGAGTCGCATCAAGATGAGCCTCTAGGTCACCGACGCGACATTCAAGTAGGAAGCCCAAGTCATGGTGGCAACACTGACTTGGCATCCAGGGATTCCAAAAGACCCAAGTGGTGGCACAACACCATTGGAGATGTTCGATAGGAGAGATGATCAAGGGAAGATCATCAAGAGGTAAGAGTAAACAACAGACCGACATAGTCAACTTTGCTCTTATGGCTAATATTCAAGAGATCTATGAGCGTCATGTATTCAAGGAAGCAAAAGGAAGACTTGAATCGGAAAAGGCCATGGAGGCCGAACACGAAAGTTTGATGAAAAATCAGAATTGGGATCTCACAGCTCTTCCATCGTGGAAGTAACCCATTGGTTGGAAATGGGTGTACAAGGTCAAGTACAAGGCGATGGTACACTTGACAAGTACAAAACATGGTTAGTTGCGAAAGGATTCTCCTCACCGAGAAGGCATCATTGACTATGAGGAGACTTTTCTCCTACAACGTAAGATGAGAATCTATTCGCCTTGTTCCCAGCCATGGTAGCACGTTAGTTACCGGAAGGCCAACGTATGGATGTGAAAAGTGCCTTCCCCACGCCAACCGCAGGGGTTTCGTATTGCGTGAAGCGACATCTAGTTTGCGACTAGACCATATAGAGCCTTCTTTATGGTCTGAAACAGGCACCGATGGTGTGGTACATCAAGATTGACATGTATTTGGTTCAGCAAGGGTTCCAGGGGAGTCCTTCAGATTCAAACTTATATGTCAAAAGAGTTGGTAATGAGATCATTCTTCCAGTTGTTTATGTGGATGATATCATTATTGCAGGTAGTGAGGAAGATGCAATTACATGGGATCAAATCCAACATGAGCAGACCATTTGACATGACAGATCTAGGACTCCTACACTATTGTTCCGGTGTAGGTTTGGCAAACAGGGAGCAACATTTTGTCTCACAAGCAAAGTATGTTAGGAGTTTGTTGGATAAGTTCAGAATGGAGGATTGAAAAATCTCCTCTACACCTATGGAGAAAGGGCTGAAACTTTTAGCCAAGATTGACTCAAAGGCATTCAGTGAGTCAATATATAGATAGCTAGTGGGCATATTGATATATATTATAACCACTAGACCCCGGACTGAAGTTTTGTCAGGAGCTTCATTTGGAATTTATGACGTCACCGGAAGTAGAGTAATCGGACGTGCTGAAGAAAGCGAAAGTGCTAAGATATGAAAGGGACACTTGACTTTGTATTTTGTACGCCAGGAGAAAAAATCCGAGGTTGTGTGGGTATACAGATTCGATTGGGCAAAATTCTCCGCTGATGAATAAAAAATCACCGATATGTCTTCAGCGTTGGCACGGGTGCTGTCACATGGACCAACAAGAAACAACATCCAGTCGCCCTTTCATCGACAGAAGCAAGTATCGAGGAGCATTGAAAGGTGCATGCGAGGCAAATTGGCTTAGGAGGATGTTATCAAATATGCAAATGCAGTAGAGAGAGCCTACACCCCTTGATTGTCACAAAACAAGGGGTAATGAAACTTGCCAAGAATCCGCCTTCCACGAAAGGCATTCAAACATGTTGATAATAATCGCCACTTCATCGGTCAGCCTTGTGAAGATGGAACGATTGAGTCGGCAAGATTGTCCCACGAGGATCAACTACAAACATTTTCACCAGTCTTTGGTCCCAAAAGCATGTAAAATTTCGAAAGAAACTTGTAGTGAGTAGATTGACCATTATGAGTGGGTAAATTAAATATTAGTTTATAATGGTCAATTAGAAATTAGACCTAGGCATTAATAAAGTCAAAGTGATTTTAGGTTAATTTATTTGCTTTAGGTCAGATATTTGCTTTAGGTTATATTTTCCCTTTATCCCACATTCATAAAGTGGTTTGACTCTCCTTGATTGTAACCTATATAAGAAAGCTATTTATTCTTTATTTCATTGATTGAATAAAGATAGATAACCTTATTCAAGTTATCTTGGTTTCTCGTGGTGTGCTCGATTCCAAGCATGTAGAGGTCGGGTGTTGAATTCCAATATTTATCTAACATATCAAGCATGTTGCCGATGTACAAAGCCTAATGTATGTCTCGTGAGGATTCTCCCAAAGAAAGGGAGAAGACTATGACAAGATACTATATATGAAGACAACCGCAATCATATACAATATGATATGTAGGGTGAGAAATCCCCATATTTAAAAAAATTGAATGGCAGTTGGTGAAGTACATCAGTTGGGTCGCTGAGACATGACTATGATAGCATTGCCCCCATGAAAGAAGAAGAGCTATCCTCGATATCAGTTATTGATCCACTCTCGCCGATGAAACTGCTAAAGTAATAAATAAGAGTGAGCATACCAAATTTTGTGAATCCACGCTGAATGAAGCAGTTGATTCTCGAGCACCAAGTAGTGCGTAATCCTTTATTCCGTATGAACAGCTTGTAGGGAGAGTAGAGACACTCCCGCATTGCTACCTGCAGAAACATAGAGCTAGCACACATGATTGTAGCAAATTGAGTTGCGTACCGAAAGCAAGTGTATCGATCGGTACAAAGTACGAGAAAATTGATTTGAATTGGAAGATAGAAAGACTCATGTTTCCAGGTTGAAGAAAGACATCTCAGACAGAAGAAGCAAGCTCCTAGAGCTTGATATGGCGTAATTCAATAGCTCGACGAGCTTGGGCTCTTTACCAAGTAAAGTTCATTCTAACCTTTATCTCAAGGTTATCAATGATGAGCCAATGATATTGTTATTGTATGTGGATGACTTATTCTTAACCGAGAAGAAAATCTCACCACTGAATTTAAAAAGAGACTTTCCTCGGAATTTGAAATGAAATTCCTTGGCCTAATGCATTATTTGTGGTCTTGAGGTACGGCAGAGTCTAGAGAGAATCTTCCCAACTAAGAGTATGCAAATAAAATCCCTCAAGAGACTGACATGTTGGAATGCAAGTCCATGAATACACCCATGGAAACAAAGTTGAAGCTACCGGTCGATACTTCGTCAGAATTGATTGATGCCACGTCAGATAGACGTATCATTGGATCGTTGATGTACCGATGAACACTAGACCAGACAATTTTTTTTCCGTGAACACCTTGAACATGTCTGGGTTCTACCAAAAAAAATGACTCAAGGTGTTCACAAAAAAAACATGTGATGAGGTACCTTAAGGGTACATTAGATTGTAGTCTCAACTATGATGGAGATCACGATTTCACACTCAAGTGGGTACACCGATTTAGATTGGGATGGAAGTGCGTCACGATAGAAAGAGCACTTCAGATGTTGTTTCAGCTTTGGGATCACCCATGATCTCAAGGACAAAGTAGGAAGCAATCCAAAGATTGTTCTCAAGCATAAATCCGGCGTAATACATTGTCGCGATGCGTTCGCCACCGCAAAGCTATATGGCTTCGAAGTTGTTAACCTACTATTTTACCCAGAGATGGAAGCAACCACGATCCTATGTGACAACCGTATCGCATAAAGATGACAAAGAATCCTATATTTCACGACAAGTCAAGCACATAGAGATCCGACATCACTACATCCGCGACATGGTGCGCAGAGGAGCCATAAAGCCCAATATGTTAGCACGGATGAACAAGATGCCGCATGTTGACCAAGCCTCTATCTCGTGGGAAATTTGAGTACTTCCGAGAAAATCTTGGTATATTCAGCGATCTCCCCTAAAGGAGTAGTGTTGCGTTGAGATATGCTAGCCTAGTAATATGCTTCCAAATTAATTGTTGTGACGAAGCCGCCGAATCGCGGCTTCCAAAATTTTAATTGTTGTGACGTAAAGCAAAAACGAGTATCTTGCTTCTAGCCTAATTGTTGTGAAGTAAAGTAGGAAAGTATCTTGCTTCCAGCCTGAACGCTGTGACGTAAAGCAAGACAAATACCTTGCTTCCATCTTGATTGCTATGAAGTAAAGCAAGACGATGAGATAAAACTAGCACTGTGCTTCCAACTTAAATGCTGTGACATAAAGCCAGTCTAATACTGTGCTTCCAACTTAATTGTTGTGTTGAGATTCCACTTAATTGTTGATGCCACTAATCGTTGCAGTGTTGTGATTCCACTTTAATTGTTGCGGGATGATGTGACCACTGTTGTGATGATGTAAGCCGTCACCGGTGGCCGTGATGATGTGACCACTGTTGTGATGCCGATGTGTTGCCAGCCCTCTCAGGCTATAATAATATTGTTGCTTTGATGTTGTATCAACATTGTGTTGTTATCAATGGCGATGATGCATTAGTGTTATACTAATCCATGTTGATGCAATTGACGATGATGATGATGCCACTGCCTTCTTTGCCGAAGATGATGTTGATGATGCCACTCTCAACCTCTTTGTTGAATATGATGTTGATGTGATGCCATCTCACTCTGTCAAGATGATGATGATGATGCCACTTCAACTCCTAAGTCCTTGTTGAAGATGATGATGATGATATTATTCCAACATTTTAATGTCAAGATGATGATGATGTTACCTTAGCCTCTTGTCGATGAGGATGATGATGCTACTCCAACTCCAAGTCAGGTTGATGATGTTCCACCGTGGTTGTGTTGATGATGAGAAAACTTCCGATGATTTATAGATACACCCGCCGGTTCCAAGAGGATATTGATGATGCTGTCCTCCAAACTAACTTACGTTGTTGATGATGTTGTCCTCTCCTCACCTGATGCCGCTAGAATAATCTCTTCTTGTTAAGGAGTGTTGAAATAATGTAACCGCAGCGTATTCTAATTATTATTGTTGTATTATTGATTATATCAATCCCCCACATGATTGATCATGTCGACTATTGTAAAAGACCAACCTTTGTGGATTGGTCAAACATAATTGTAATAGGCGTATCAAGAAGCTTTCCGCTCCGTATCATATTAAAGGCCCCATAATATATTAGAGGTGGTTATAGCCAATCTTTAAGAAGAAGTCGGCCCTGCTTAGTGAAGAGACACAACCTCCATCCACACGTGCCGAAGTTGTATAAATAAGGAGGCTACACCTCTAGATACACACACTCACTTGTTCATTGAGAAGCAAGTTTTGGAACTACGCTGGAGAAGAGAGAGAGAGAGAGAGGCATTGTTGGGAGAGGACTTTCTCAGATTTGTTTGAGTTATCTCTGGCATTGTATTGGCTATCTATAATAAGGAAGTTTTAGGTTATGAACATAAATATACATATAAATAGATATTCATAACATAATAATTAATTAATAAATAATAACTACATTAATGAATAGACATGTCTCAAAGGACATAACTATTGGTTAAGGGCACTCGGCATAAGCAAATCCAGCCCCTCATTCTCAATTGTATAACATCTTATCTATTCATATTTTATATATTATTCCTTCATGGATTACTTTGTTATATTCCAAGTATTTTGATAATTCTTGTGTGATCGAACTTTTTTCGTCTCATTTTGTAGTTCGTAGGTTCGCTTGATCCTAGCCTTTGGCCACCTCTTGCAGACTCCATTTGAACCGGCTTTTAGCCACACATTTTTTTCAGAGTTTCTCTGATTTCAGGTCTTTGACTACAGATTGGCTCTTTGGCCATTTAAAAACTCAAATTCTGTTGCAAATAAAAGAAAATAAGAAAGCTCAGAAATTCTAATAAAATAAAAGAAAATAAGAAATCAAGAAAAAAATACCTTGAAGACACATAAATTTTGTCAAACCAATAGAGTGAAAAAAAAAAATCTGCCCACTCAAATTTGAAGAAAATTTATATATATATATCAGAAGAAAATAATTTTAATGAAAAAAAAAAAAACCTAAATATTAAACCGCTGCAAATTAAAATTCTGTTGTTGTTATAATAGCTTCCCAGCCACTCAGACCACCAAACTGCCATCAAAATCACCAAAAAGGCAAAACGTCCACATTAAAATTCAGTATATTGATGCAATAAGAATATAATTTGTGTATCGCTGTTGCAATCGAATACCTGGCGAAGTCCACACGTAAATCGTGAAACATCATTCCAAACAAAATCTTGGGTGTAAAAGGTTCAGGGTTTTGAAACTCTCGAGCACCAATACAGAAATTCTTAGCACTGTGAACAACGCTGCCATTTTTTTTGGTATTCAATATAGCCATCTTTTGCTTCCGTACATCATACCACTCCATACACTTTCCAGTCGTCTTTAATTCTGTCAGCCGCCATACTCATTGCCTTGCCGTACCCTTCTCCATCTGCCTTCATACTCCAGCTGCCATCAATACAAATTCTGCCATACATAATCATTCAATTCCTTATCAATCCGTGCGGTTTTCTGTACAAATCCGTACCACAGCCACGTCACCCATACAGTCGCCATTATCAGATGATTAAAATGTACTAAAGTCAATTGTCGTAGAGAGGGTTACAACTATACATTGCATTGATGAGTGTTACAATCGATTCGCTAAAATCGCGGTCCAGAAAACATTGTTTCAGATTTATCGCGAAAACATCAGCAATATATCAGCAAACTTAAAACAAAATATTCTTTTTTTTTATTTTTGAAACATTTAAAGCAACGAGAAATCAAATAGATAGATTGCCACATGAATATGGAAAGAAAACTGGAATATAGGATATATAAATGTCTAGTGATATCACATAAAATGAATCATGTCCGATTCCCCGGAAGTCATCAAAAAATATAATAAATGTGTCTTCATGATCGCCATCATGACTCATGAGTCATCTACAATGAAACCGGGTAATAATCCCATGGACTTCTACCCTTTAATGCCAGCAAAGGTAATCGCTGTAGAAAATGCTTTTCCTCTAACAGTAGGAGTAGGTGCCCTTGAGGCATATGTGCCTCATACTGGAGTCAAACGCCCTCTAGAAGAAGTAGAAGACCGGTATCGTGATGTTCCCTCGAAGAAGGTACCGGTATTGTGAGGTAGACTCGCTAGCACTAATCGCCTATCTCCCTCCTCGACTGCAGACTCTCGCCGGTGGCAATTTGCAAACTCGCCAGGAACTCAATGATCCTCTCTAAACATCCCTCTCGCCCAATTCTTCAGAGATACAATGATCATCACCACTATCCCTCTAGCCAATCAAGGGCGGCCTCAATAACAGGTTCCTCAACCTCCAATCTCCATGCAGCAGTGGTTTCAATCTCATCCAATGAAATGGATTTTGCATCAATTTTTATCTCAAATTGCTTCACCCACAACCTTAGAAAGTAGTAGACGTGACCAAATATCATATGAGGTATCCAACTTGTAAGGATCATACCAATTTATTAGAATGTAAAGGAGCAAAAAATTTAAATGACAAGTTAATAATTTATAATTTTATAATGAATTTGAAATTTCATTTGAAATTCTCTAACCCGTTGCGCCTTTTGGTGTGTATTTTTCAAATACACTCCAGTTGCACTCACAACCGTAAGAGCTACATGTCGAAGCACTTGACTGCCATCTTCTGTAGAATAGGTGTGTTTGCGCCATTGTTCTCCCACCAAGTATCTACAACCAATTAGAGAAAGTTGAAACATAACATAAGAGAAGACAAATTGAAATTTGAAAATGAATTTTGAAACTAAAAAGTTAAAAGTTAAAACAAGGTGAAACTTACTTGGCATTATGTTCTTCCCGTCATTTATGGCCATCTCAAACCCAAATAAGTCAATGGACCTCTTATAAAGTTCCAACTATTGGGAAAGCTCTAATCAGTCAACTACACTTGGCACCATCCTCTAGAAACACTCAAAGAAGCCAGACATAAACTCTGAATCAAACCTGAAGACATAGCTGTAGGAGAATGCAGGATTGAGGTATAACCCCCGCAACATGAATGTAATGCATGGAGTGTGGTTCCATTACATCAATCACCATCCATATCATTCTTTTCTCTCATGCCCTTGAACCCCCTTGTCCACATAATGCTAATTTAATGGACTTCTTTTGGCCCTATCCATGGTCTTCATATAGGGTAGCCCATTGTGGGCTTGTCCTCGTCGACTAAGCAAAGAACCTTTAGCAAAGGTTCACTCCATGGTGCATACTCATCCACCGCATCCCAAAAGCTCTCGTGGTATGCAACTAGCCTTATAATGGCTTGCCCCTCTTATTTATCGCTAAATGATAAAGCACGCCACACAGGTGAAAGGAACATTGTCTGCAATTCCCGCCTAGAATTCAAAAGAGACCTAAGAGAAATAAAACTAGTGGCAAAGCATGTGATGGCAGGACACACCAACTCTTTGTCACATGTGAATTGTCTAATCATGCTAAGTACGTAAGCATGATTGTATATGAATTTTGTGATGCTCCTCGCTGAATCAATGGTCTCCTTGATCCAATCAAGCTTTCCCATATCCTCTAACATCAAGTCAAGGCAATGAGCGGCACAAGAAGTCCAAAACAGTGTAGGATACCTGGACATAAGCATCCTACCAGCAGCCACATAAATTGCAGCATTGTCCGTTATGACTTGGACAACATGCTGCAGACCTACCTCTTGGATGAACCCGTCCAACAAATCACAAAGTAATGCCGCATCCTTGACATGTGCAGATGCATCCACAGATTTCAAAAACATTGTCCCCTTGAGACAATGAACCAAGAAATTGATAAGGGTCCTACCCTTCCCATCAGTCCAACCATCTGACATCACCGTGCATCCTGTGAACTGCCATGAATCTCGAAGCTCCTGCAACCTTTGAGTGCAATCGGCCTTTTCATTTTGAAGGATGGGCCCTCTAAACTCCTCATAAGTGGGGGGCTTATACCCCAGACCAACAATACTAGCAGCCTCAAACATGGACACACATGGACACATAGAATGGGTTTCTGGCAAAATTGAATGGAATATCACTCCAAGGCATCTACCCACAAGTTTGTCCGCTTCTTCTTTCTCTTTTTTTTTCAACATGGACTTGATAGATGGTTGTGCACCGGGTGTGGTTCTTGGCATAAAATATGATGATGTTGATGTAGGCATTACAGACTGTGAGGAGTGGATCTCACTAGACTCCACTCCCATTGCCCCATGAGTGTGTGTGCTTCCCCTTGACCTGGATCTTGAAGCCATTTCTTTTTTCTTGGCTTTTGTGTACTTTTTGTTTGTTGAATACTCTTCAATTGCTTTTGTGGCCTTCACAACAAGTTCTTCGCTTGACTCGGTACAAATCTCCACCTCATTCCCTGGAATTTTCTCAAGGTGGTATTTTCGCCGGTATACCCCACCGAACATTGCTTTCCCACATAGCTTGCATCTGAGATGTTGTCGATTCCCTAGAGGATCAGGCTCACCATACTCCCAGAATGGATCCAATGGCTTTGGCATCTTTAATATGGAAAAATATGAACCTAGGGAAAAAAAATCGTTTTTTAGCATGTGTTATTGATGAAAAAATGAAAATTTAAAAATTAGAGATAAATCAATTATGTATCTAGCATTCAAACTTGGTTTTGAACCCGAAATAGACACAAAATTTTTTAAACTAATTTACATAGACCTAGGGCAAGAAAATCCCAAAAACGTTTTTGGGCATACATGGCTAGAAAGAAAATCACATAACAATGGAAAAAAATGGGTTTTGATCCATCAAAAATCTATTTTGAAGGAAAACCTATGAAAATCTATGGTGAAAAAATGAGTAATAATGGGCAAATTTTTTTACTTACCTCCAAATGTAAAAACTGTGAAATGGACTAAAAATTCCAATGCCAAATCCACAAATCTGACCCTTGAATCCACAAAATCCCAATGGCAAACTCTTCTTTCGCTGGTTGAATGGCTTGGCTCTCCTCCTTGGCTAAATGCACAAATAAAACTAAAAAAACCCCTCACAGACCCTTAAACCCGCGGCTTTTCTAAATTTTTTTACTCAGACGATTTTCCCAATGGCAAACTCTTCTTTCGCTGGTTGAATGGCTTGGCTCTCCTCCTTGGCTAAATGCACAAATAAAACTAAAAAAACCCCTCACAGACCCTTAAACCCGCGGCTTTTCTAAATTTTTTTACTCAGACGATTTTTTGCCGTTGACCCGTGAGTTTTTGGCAATTTTTTCCCAAAAAATCGCCCGATTTTTTCAGCGATTTTTTTAGAAAAAATCGTTTAGTTGAAATAATCGCGATTTCTCGCGACTTTGGCGATTTTTTGGCGATTTTCTCAACAGAGGTATTGATTAGTCAGCACCAACCCTTCATACTTAATCAAACCCCGCCATTTAATAGATCGTGATGTTTGAGGAAAATTCGTGTCAATCCTATACGAAAACTTAATACATTAATACATTGTTTAAGGGGTTTTATTCAAGCATTAATTATCCAATACCTCATGCCGTGTCTTTTTCTTTACAACATTGGTTATACATAAACGAAAATTGGGGAATAAACTTGAACGAAATTGTTTAAAGATAAATGAGTATTTAGTAAGGAATCTTTTAAAAGTGTGAGATAATATTAAATTATTTTACATTTAAGTACAAGGATATTTACATTTAAAGTTATCCACAAAAAGACAAAAAAAATAAAGTATTAAATAATATTTAAAAGTACAAGGATAAAGTGATATTTCAAAAAGGTATTATATATCATAAAAAATATTATATTATAAAAAAAAAGATACAAAGGAAAAAGCATACGGTGGAAGTATATTAACTCTTTTATTTTCCATTCCTAAGTTCAACTTTATGAAAAGATTATTAAAAGAGTTATATTGGATAGTTGCAAGATGAGCTTCATTTGTTTATTTAAATTGTGGAATTAGAGATATCCAAAAAAAACAAAAAGAAGAAAAAAAAAGGCATTAAATAATATTTAAAAGTACAAGGACAAAGTGATATTTCAAAAAGTTAAAGTGAATAGAAAGAAAAGAAAGAAAGGGTTACTAAGTTAACAAAATATACCTTTGAAAGTACATAAAAGGAGCATCATATCATCAAGGAATATTAGAGAAAGATATCTATCAAGTCAAGGAGCTTAAGTCTTATAATTATTAAAATGATATTTTTAAGATTAAGTGATAAAAATAAAAAAATAATCAAGTTCAATTCAATTTATAAAAAAGACAATTCCAAAATGGAAGGAGGAAGATTCTCTCATAGTTATAAAAAATATGCGGATTCCTTATTAAAAGTTAATGGGATTATTCAAGGAGGGAATATCAACATCGTTATTTGTACGACCGCTAGGAAAAATCACATTAATGTTGACCTGGCAAACCAATTAATGGTTTTAGAACCAAATATAATTGAAAATGACATGTGTCTTTCCGACGAGAAATACAAAATTAATAACCTACAACTATTTATTGGTGATTACAAATTCGTAGGTCAATTCAATGTGGTATCAATGTATCAAGACAATGTTGATATAATTCTAGGGCCAACTTGGGTAGATATATTGGGTACCTTTGTTTTCAACACAAGGAGAAAGTTTTTGACATTTTCTTATAAGAAGAAGAAAATCACATTGTAGGACATTACAATGAAGTCGATTTCAAAAGCTCCATCATCAGAAGACCTAAAGGACATATCGGAGATGATCCTTGAAGATAACCAGAAGTCAATACAAAAGTTGCAAGATCGACATAAAGAAAGTGACAAGATCATCAGTGAAAAAGACTAAGAGATTTCCCGCCTAAGAAATCATAATTAGAAACTACTTGCAAAAATCATGAAGTCTAAGGAGAAGAAACAGTGTTTTCAAAAGTTGGAACAAGAAAATCAAGATCTCAAAGAGAAATTAACCGAAGAAAAGGAAGAAAGCTCTTGCCTAAGGAACCTTAATCAAAATTTACTAGAACAAATTAAAATCTTAAAGGATGAAAGAAAAGAGAATCTAGAATCAAAAAATAAAGATGACAAGTCAGAAGATAAAAAAGAACTTTTGCGATTAAAACGACATAATCAGGATTTACTAACACAAATTAAAAGACTTAAGCATGATAAGAAGTCTTTACAAGAAGAGATAGGTCGCAAAACATCAATAGTCGATAAAGAGACAATGACTGAATCTATGGAGCTAGAAAAGTCTTTAGATGTAAAAATCCCAAATCTAGATAAAGGAATTAATACAGATGTAGTCAACCTTACAACTCATATAAAGAAGTCTTCAAATGTCGAAGAAGAAACAATCCAGGGGTATGAAGAAGACTCAATTCCCAAAGTTAATCAAGAAAAAGCTACAAGTATAAAGAAGTAAAGATCAAGTTGCAAGGATGCCTTATCGACATCCTATAACAAAAATCGATACTTCAACCAATCAATGTATCAACAGAAACAAATAACCGCTATGTCAAAGAATATTACTTCCACTACAAGTGCGGGTCAAAATAGAAGCGATCATGGGAGTAGAAATGTATCAAGTTCTTTCCAAGAACCTTATAAAAACCCAAATCCACAAAAGATCGAATGAGGATGGGTAGACTCATTTACAATTCGACAGTTCTACTCAGCGCTTAGAATATCCTATCGTTTCAGATCTTCAACGATTACTAACTCAATAATGAAGAAGCATGAGATAATAATTACAAGTTAGAGCAAGAGATAAGTCTTCCATAAAGTATGCTTTGAGGACAAAGCATTTTTAAGGGGAAGGCAATGTTATGAACATAAATATACATATAAATAAATATTCATAACATAATAATTAATTAATATTGAAAGGACATGTCTCAAAGGACATGACTATTGGTTAAGGGCACCCCTGCATGGGTATATAAACGAGCCCTCATTCTCAATTGTATAACATCTTATCTATTCATATTTTATATATTATTCCTTCATGGATTATTTTGTTATATTCCAAGTATTTTGGATAATTCTTGTGTGAGTGAACTTTGTTCGTCTCATTTTGTTGGGTTTTCTCCCCCATGAGGGTTTCCCAGGATAAATGATGTGTCTCTTGTGATTGTGTATTTCTCAGTGATCCTATCTCATGCTATTGCTATCTAGTGAAATGCAAAGAACTCTAATAAAGTAAAGCTTTCCTCCAACAGCCTCAAAACACAAAGCCCTAGCCTTTGCAGATAGAGACCTTATTGGCCAGTTTACCAGTATTTGGCTTCTCCCAGGACAATGGCGACTTGGCTGCAAAGGATTAAAAAACCCTCATTAAAGGACAGCGGCATCATTTCTTCTGTGGAAGAGGGTTTTATGCTTTCGTATTTGAGACCAAGGAAGCCAGGGACTTTATCTTCCGCAATAGACTGTACGTTTTAGGAACCAGAGGTATGTATCTAAACAGATAGGCCCTAGATTTCAATCTAGAAAATGACGTCCCTTCTGCAGTTCCAGTTTGAGTGTGGTTGCCTCATCTCCCTCTACAATTTTGGAGTAATGATGCCCTCCGTAGCTTTGGCAGCACTTTAGGGTGCTACAATGACAGGGCCGAACCAAGAGAAAATATGTATGTTTGTGCCTAGATTTGCATTGAGGTGGATCTAGAGAAAGGGTTGCCTGAAGCTGTTATGATCACCCTTGATAACTAGCAGCATGTGCAACAACTGGACTATGAGTAGCTTCCTTTCAAATGTAATCAAGCCATGAATATGGTCACTTTGCCAAAGACTGTAAAAAGGACACACCCCAACAGACAAAAGTTCATGAGAAGGAGAAACAATAGAAAACTATAACTTGAAATACGGGATCAAATGTTAAACTAGAAGCAAGATATCAAGCAACGATCAATAAGACCCTTGTTCAATCTAGCGTAAAAAACCCTTGGGTATAAAATTACTCCAAGGGTTCCTCCTCAGTTATGCCTTAGCGGAAGAGGAGGTGGAAATCAACCACTATCCAATAGGTTTGAAATTTATTCGTAGGAGGAACAACCCCCATACATTGAAACCCCAGTTAATCCCTCAAAGGAGCTTGTTGGAATTATTTCTTCACAGGGTAAGATGCCTTTAGTTTGAATGGTAGGAAAAACTCCACCCAGAGAGGAAGAGCCAATTAATCAACCTCAAATATCTGATGAAGTGGAACTTTTGAACAAGGAGTTGCCACTAGTTCAATAAAGGAGGATCCACCTACAATAGAAGAAGAGTTGGCCTCAGTAGGGCTAGAAGAGATGGAAAATTTCTCAGATGCAAAGATCGTCTTTCCAGATCTCAAAGCGAAAGGTTCAGTCCCCCTAGTAGCAATAGAAGAGGACAGGGGAGAAAGACACTCGGAAGTTAAGCTCCCACAAAGGATGGGCAGGAAACTAGCCAAGATTATAAGGGGAGAAGAAGCAAATAAAGATATAATGATGGGATCTCAGTCGACAATCGACAAGTCATTGGGAGGCAGCTAGAAATCCACAAGAACTCTAGGCATCAGTGCACCTCAACAAGGCGGCGGTGCCAAACATTAGTCCAAATTATGATTCTAGTCTCTTGGAACCTAAGTCACCTGGTTCGAATTCGAATTCGAGTTCGACGACCTTGAAGTTCGACAAAAAATCGACAGTGAAAATTTCTATGATAAAATTCGGCAATAAATTCGACAGACTACAAAACTTAAAAATTTAAAAATATATGAATAGAATAAAGATGAAAATGAAAAATATATGTAATTAAAGTTTAAAAACAAGATAGAAATGAAAATAGCATGCTAACATGATTAAAGAGGTATTTCAAGAACACATCATCTTCTTCGAAATTTAAAAACTTGTTCAGGAAGCATCGAGATGGGTTCGGACTGCGAACTATATTGTGTTAGATGCGGGAAAAGATGGGTTAGAACTATGGAAAGTTTGAGTTGTTAGGCGCGGTTCGTGGACGACGGAGCTTGGACTCTAGAGGAAGCTTGTCGCTGGTCCCTGGACAACGTCAGGAGTTCTTGCTTGTATAGCGTTGGCAGTCTGGAGTGTTCCCTGAATCACTGCTACAACGTAGGCAGTCGTAACTCGTAGTTGTAAGTGATATAGCGTCGAAAGGAGGGAGGAATGTAGTCGAGAGTGCTACAACCCGACTTTGGGAGGGTGAAGTGAGCGCACGAAACTCGAAATCCGTGAGCGGAAATGCAAAACCACGTGGACGTTAGAAAATCGCCACGCGGAAACTGCGTTTAGGGTTCCAATTTTTTTTTTTAAATTCCACATCGAATTTCAGATTTGAATTTCAACGCATTTGTTGAATTTATTTGGCCACAAATTCAAATTCCTATGTGGGTTCAAATTCGTTTTAAAAATCGGCGATTTTGTTACGAACTAATTCGATTTGTTTGGAAATTCGACGAATTTCGAATTTCAGGCCTGAAATTCGGCGAATGCGGTGACTTAGCTTGGAACCAGAGAGGGTTAGGGAGTAGGAGCAAAGAAGCAGCACTTGAATGGAGTCATAGCCTCCCATGTTAATGAGAGATGTCTTGTATGTTCTGGGCTTGAAAAAGAACTTGATATCAATTTCTACTATTGAGGATAGAGGATATGAGGTGGTGTTTCGAGATGGGCAGGTCTTCATGTATCCCAATGGATCCAGTATCACTTCGACCAAAGTGATTGGAATTCGACATGAGAAGGTATACAGGCTTATGTTTCAGCCAGCTAGAGCATTGATACATAGTACCAGTAGCAGTGACTTATGTGAGCTATGGCAAAGGAGGATGGCCCATTTGCACCATGGGGATTTGAGGATATTGAGAGAGATTGTTACCGAGGTACCAGATTTCAATACAGAGCACCAGGATGTGTGCAAGGGGTGTGCACTGGGGAAGTACATCAAGACTGCTTTTCCAAGCAGTGACAGTCGGGTAGCAGGTATACTTGATTTGATATACTCTGATGTATGTGGTCCTATGTCTTCTATCTCAATGAGTGGATATGAGTACTATGTCACATTTATTGATGACTATTCCAAGAAGACCTAGATTTTCTTCATGAAGACCAAGGGACAGGTCTTCAAGCGGTTCCAAGAGATCAAAGCTCTTGCGGAGAACCAAACAGGTAAGAAAATCCAGGTGTTGAGGTCGGACAATGGGGGTGAGTATACCTCTAATGACTTCAATGATTTTTATGCAAGAGAAGGCATTAAAAGAGAGTTGACAATTCCTTACAACCCACAACAAAATGGGGTTGCAGAAAGGAAGAACAGAGAACAGGGTCATACTTGGGGCTACGAGAGCCATGTTACATGATCAGGGGCAACCATTCTTTCTTTGGGTTGAGGCATGCAACACTGCAATTTATCAGCAAAACAAGAGTCCACACAAAGCATTGGGGAACAAGACTCCCGAGGAGGCCTTCTCTGGGAAGAAGCTTGAGGTTGGGCACTTCAGAATCTTTGGGTACTTAACTTATTCACATGTCCCTTCGGAGAAAAGGACAAAGCTAGAACCCATGGCAGAAAAGGGCATTTTTGTTGGGTATAATGAGACCTCAAAGGCTTTTCACATACACATTTGCTCCTTGAGGAAGACAACTGTGAGGTGGGATGTGAGATTTGAGAAGGACAGAGCCTTTAGGAGGTCATGCGATTTTGAGCAGGGGGAGCAGCAGGCTCCTCAGCCTCAGGTGAGTTCACCCCAAGGTGCGATATCACACAGTTCAGGATCACTAGTTTCAGGGGTGACTAGTTCACAGGTTACAGGGTCATAGGTCACTAGTCCTCAGACTACTAGTTCATGGGGTACAAGTTCCCAATCTACTGGTTCTCGGACGACCACATGATCATCTTCTTCAAGCACTCAGTCTTCAAGTGATGGGGTTGAGGAGGAGGAGTCCCCTCCACAGGTGGCTACTTCAAAGAAGAGGAAGCCAAAATGGCTTCAAGACAACTTGAAGGAAGCTCAGGGATCTGTGGGGAATCCCAGGAAGACTGTCAAGGAGAGTAAGCCTCTAGACATATTTTGTAGCTATTTAGATATGGTGACCAACATCAATGACTCTAAGCCTTCCACTTTTGAGGAGGCAGCAGATCAACAGGTCTAGAAGGATGCCATGGTGGAAGAGTACAATTCCATCACGAAGAATGATGTGTGGGAGGTTGTTTCGAGACCTGAGGGAAAGTCAGTGGTGACTTCCAGGTGGCTTTATAAAATCAAGCATGTTGCAGATGGTAGCATTGAGAAGTACAAGGCTCGGTTTGTGGCTCGAGGGTTCTCACGGATAGAGGGAGTCGATTATGATGAGACCTTCGCTCCGGTTGCTAGATATACTTCAACCAGAGCAGCGATCTCCATTGCAACAAAGATGGGTTAGAAGATCCACCAGATGGATGTGAAAACTGCATTTCTAAATGGTATCATACAGGAGGAGGTGTACATTGAGCAACCACAGAGCTTTGAGGTGCATGGGAGAGAGTCTCATGTGTGCAGGTTGAAAAAGGCTTTATATGGTCTGAAGCAAGCTCCAAGAGCTTGGTATTCGAGGATTGATACTTACTTGCAACAGATGGGTTTTGAGAAGAGTGAGGCAAATCCCAACCTTCAATGTTCAATGCTCTTTATTTATGTAAATTCAAGCTCCAAAAGTCCTCTACTAGGCACCATCTGCAAGGTTTTATGTAAATGGTAGTTCCATGTGGTTTATTTCTACCTGTGCATGGGAGCTTTTGTTAGGTTCAATTTCACACCCAGTGGATTTATTAGTCAGGTTCCTGTTGAAATATGGTAACTTCGAAGAATATTCTAATTATATTTGAGTTATTATATTATAGATCAAATCCCCTTTTGCAGATTGATCATGTCAGGTCTTGTATAAGATCAAATCCCCTTTTGTGGATTGGTCAAACTATATTTGTATGGTGGTATTTGTAAAGTCGGCCCCTAGTGTTTATAAAGTGGTTTTAACCACTTCTAGAAGAAGTCGGCCCCACTAAGTGAAGAAACATAACCCTAGCACCTCCTCAACTAGTATTTATATGTGAGGATGTTGCCTCACTTGTACACTCACACTCACTCATCTAGTGTGCATATCTTGAAGGCAATTGCAGTTGCAGGAGGAAGGAGAAGAGAGGTGCATGCTCAATCTTGGTTTAGTCTTGGTGTTTTGGTCTTAAGTCTTGGCAATCTATTATTGAGGAAGTTTTGTTGGGTTTTCTCCTCCATGAGAGTTTTCTAGGATAAAATGTTGTGTACCTTGTGATTGTGTTTCTTTCAGTGATCCTCTTTATGATGTTGTTTTGGAAATGCATTGATTGCTCATGTAATTTGGAAATAACCTAATAACAATAGTAAAAACTTAATAGTTCCTAACCTAAAATTGAATGTCTGCTGATAGTGGGGTCTGAATCGGAAATGAAAATTAGAACGCATCTACCATTTCCTAGTTCTTTGGGCATTGGTCCTGTTATCCCCGATATCTAGGGATAACTAGGAGATCATGTCTCGAGGCCCACATGGTCCTAGACATGGAGTACCGAGAGCAGGAGCGACCTAAGCATGGTCCTGGAGGACCCACCTTCTTCTTCTCAGCCAGACTTGTCCTG